>OZ020272.1:7809830-7926168 GCA_963971205.1 Aethes cnicana
ATGCATTTTAAAATCAGGGAGAAGGGTGGAAAAGCGTAAAAGCCTATGTCGCTCCAGCTGATTGTAAAGGCGTCGATGTTCTCGGCCTCCGGATCCTGGCCCCATGAAATGTATTGATGGCATTTGGCATAGGCGCGAGAGGCGAACAGGTCGATCTCTGGCTGACCTAACATTGAAGTTATTTTGCGGAACGCCTGGTCTGAGAGTTCCCACTCGGTGTCCGGGTTAATTCTCCGAGATTCTTCATCAGCCTCTTTATTTTCTTTGGTATTGATATACGACGCAAAGAGCCATATGTTACGGCTCTCGCACCATTGCCAAATTTGTCTCGATAGGTCATTCAAGTGCGGAAATTGTATTCCCCCCATTCTGTTGATATAAGTAATGGCCGTTGTATTATGGATTCGAAGCAGAATGCAACAGCCCGTCCGATCGGAATCGAAAGACTTCAAGCCTAAGAACACTGCCATCAGCTCGAGATAATTTATGTGACGATCGGCTTCGCTTGTTTTCCATGCTCCGTGAGCGCGCGCGTCGTTGCAAAAGGCGCCCCAGCCCGTGAGAGACGCGTCCGAGAAAATTTCAAGATCAAATTTCGGTGTAAGCAGGGAATTTGATGACAACTCTATATTTTCTTTCCACCAAGTTAGATCGTCTAAAATAACCCTCTGCAATTTATTCTTTGCATCATAGTTGTGATGATAGTTTTGCAAAGCTAAAAACTTTAGCCTTTCCAATTTTTTTGTGTAAACCCAACTATACTTAGCTGCCGGGCAAGCCGCAATGAGATTCCCAATTAACTGTGCATACTCGCGAATAGTGCACTCCGGGAGATGCGAATATTTGTCAACAAGTTTCAAAATCTTTTGACGTTTGTCATGCGGCAGAGATATAGTCATGGAGATCGAGTCGTAAATGAAGCCCAAGAACTTGCACGTTTGCTGAGGTTCTAATGAACTTTTTTCAAAATTTGCTATGAAACCCAAGCTTTCAAGTAATTTTAAGGTTTCTTTCACGTTATGTAAACATTCATCTCTTGTATCTCCTATGCAACAAATATCGTCGAGATATACGACTGATTTGTGACCGCGAGACCTCAGGTGAGCAATTACTTCTTTCATTATTTTAGTAAATACCCGTGGAGCTATTGATAGTCCGTACGGCATTGCCGTGAACTCGTAGGTTTGCAATTCTTGTGAATCCTCACTTTCAATTTGAAACCGGAGGTACTTTCGGTCGAAAGAAGCCACCGGTATAAGTAAATAGGCCTCCTTAAGGTCTATAGTGGCCATGTAACTCTGCTCAGAGATCAATTTAGAAGCAGTTCTAAAGTCTTGACTCTAGGCTTTTGGCACGACGCGTAATAAAACATTAAAATCACTTTTTGTGAAAAAATTACAAATGTGGGTAGATTTGTTTCCGTACTTACCGGAACTTTCCTCGTCCTCCGACGAAGACAATCACTAAACGACGAAATCGTTCTCGGTTCTCTAATCTTCTTACTTTAGCTCTGTAAAACTCAATTTTATCTACTGCACGCCTTTTCGACATGATTGAGCGCGGGAACTAGATATTTTACTAGAGAGCGTGCGCTCATTGCCTCGCACGAAAAAAGAATGACGATTGACAGGAGCTGTCTGTCACAATAGGGATGCGGGAATAGTACATTATTGCCGTGGCCGGGAAAGTAGGTCTTTGCAGGCTGAGTATTGGTTTAAAGGGCCGAGGCTTCGCCGAGGCCCTTTAATATATACGAAGCCTGCAAAGCCTTTCACGTGCCGAGGCTTATATAGTGCTTTTCTCAAAAATGAAAAGAAAACTTGGTATTAGGTATTCATAATACAGCATTGACACGCACGCAAACATACTCAAGTACTTACAACAAGTCCAATGGAACGCCAGTCTTATTTCGTATGCACCGATATTTGATTTAACAGACACACTAACACGGCAAGTTCAAAATTCTTATGTAGATTTCTCATTTTTTATAAAAATTATAACCTTTTATTAATTTTTAAACCAAACTAGTAAACTATTTTCATGAAATTTAGCTAAATAAATCTGATGCAAGACAAGAATTCCCGCTCTTTATGGATCGCGCTTTTTTTTAAATTCCGTTCTGAAATACATTACGCTGTTTCAGACACGGATAAAAACGTTTCGTTTCGCGTCAATTGACAGATACAGAACATGAAGACTTGGCTGTTTGGAAATTCCTTCGCGTATTTATCAGTTTAAAAAAAAGTACCTGTACGATAATGAAATCTCATACAACATTCCCTGCGCTTATGCCTGCCGCGGAAGTAATTTCATACAAATTTCCGGGGCATGTAGTTGAGTTTTTTTTTTTTTAATGTTTGACTGATAGTCAATGACGCACTTCGCAGTTTGATAGAGAGCAGACAATGACGAGTTTCCCTGCCATTTTTGAGAAAAGGTTATTCGTTTTGCTTAATCGATAAAAATATCGATTATAATTCTCTAAAGCGTGCGATATTGCCTGTATGTTTAAAGGACGACCTGGTTAATTATATCTGAAGAATGAATCGACGAAATATAATTGTTATTGTACCACCAATAACCACTACCACCAGTACAAGCTTGAATATGTACCATTTACAGTTCAATTGTAACTTTTATTTGTCTTTCTTTTATTTCTTTTATTTTATTTTATGGAGCCACTGAAAATCAGCGTCGAGGTACCTTGTACCTCGACTTCACTGCTGAGTGGACTACTTTTTTCGGTTTACTGTAACATTCCTTCCTCTTAGATCATAAGTTATAGCCTTAAGACTTATTGTAACAGTATCGAAAATAAAGATTTTCTATTGTATTCTATTCTAATAGTGTGTTCAGTCTCATTTTATCCTTGAACACATTCATGAGCAATAGTAGTCCAAGCTAGTCTTCCTCCTTTCTCATTTTTTGTACCTATTTGTTATGAGAGATGAATAAATTATTATATTATTATTATTGTTATTATTTACTTACATCTTATTTTGTTAATCAGTGTCTGGTTCAATTTATCATTCAAACCGTTTGAGAATGGAGCATTGACCGCAGTGAAAACAATTGGTATGTTTTCTTCATCTAAAAACTTTTTGAATTTCATTGAATTTATACCAGGATACTGGTCAGACAAAACTATGCCATATTTCCCGGAAATACTTTTTTAACAAGTTTTAAGTCATTAGAATTTTGAATTTTAGACGTCAGAATATAGGCATACCTAGTAAAATGATCTACAAGTAAATGCAGATACGTTTTTGTAGACCGAGAACCACCAAAACCCCCAATGGTATCCATCGACACTATCTCAAAAGGGTATTTTGCAGGCCCTAAGTGTGACATTAACGCAAATTTATAAATATTTACATTATAGATATTTAGATTTATTTTTGATGCAGATCTCACAATTATTATAAATTTGTTTGATATGATTGCTTAAATTTTCCGCGGTATAAAATGATTTAATTTTGCTTTCCATTTGTTTTGGTCCCAAATGACAATAAAATTCGTGTATATTTTTTACATTTTTTTTACTGAATTCCTCAGATATTACTATTTTTTTCTTTTTTATCACTTTTTTTGTAGTATACAGAATGTTTTAGTATAAGTTTATTTTCATTATGTTTATATGATCATTATTTTCTTGTTCTGTTTGAATTTATCAACACATTTTAGATTATCGTCTTTGCAATCAATAGGTTCTAACACAGGATTTCGACTAAAACAATCAGTCTCTAGATTGTATTTCCCGGGGGAGTAACTTCGAAATCAAACTGAGATAAATAGTACGACGAATCTCCCAATTCCTCATCCGTTCTAGCTTTAATATTCATTCCTTCTAAGGGTTTGTGATAAGAGAAAACCGTAAACCTTTTCCCTTTTAGCCAATGTTTCCAATACTTTACAGCTTCCCTTACAGCCAATCACTCGAGATAGATGGCTTTCTTCTTTTTTTGAGAATCATTTAATTTCCCTGAAAAATATGCGCAAAGTTTCTCTTCACCATTACATTGCGGTTGCTTTAAAATTGTCCTTATGCCTCGTATACTCGCGTCTGTATAAACGTGTATCGGTAAAGACCGTAGCAGGATAAGGTAAGAAAAAATGCCCTTCATGATTAAGAGCTGGTTTTTTTTATATGGTTACTTACATCTAGTAGTACAATTGTGCAAAATTCTGTTAAAAAAATTGAAGTGGTTCGGCTGGAAAAAAATAAAATCCGAATTTATAAAAAAAAATATTTCTCTAAAAGTATTGAATTTTATCATACTATCTTTATTTCATTTTTGTAAACTAAAAAGAATATATTTTCAAAAAAAAGTTAAATCTCCATCTTTAACATTTCTGTAAAAAATACGTAAGTCAAAATTAAAAAAAAAAACTGCAGGCGTGACCACTCTAAGTGGCACCTTCAAAATAAAAAAAAACTTTTTTTGAAATTTTGACTTACGTGTTTTTTACAGAAATGTTAAATATGGAGATTCAATTTTTGAGAAAATATGTACTTTTAAGTTGACTTAAATGAAATAAAGATAGTATGATAAAGTTCAATACTTTTAGAGAAATATAATTTTTCATAAATTCGGATTTTATTTTCTTCCAGCTGAACCACTTGATTTTTTTTAACAAAACTCTGCACAATTGTACTACTACATGTAAGTAACTATAGAAAAAAAAACAGCTTTTAATTACAAATCCCTTAGCCTGCTACGGCCTTTGGATCAAATACCCTGGTTATCTCAAATCTAAATTTATCTTTGATCACAAGCGGGACGAGGAGTATTCCTCGTCCCGGTTGTGATCTGTGTTCCTCTCGTTCTCTTAAACTCGTCACTCCTTCTCTGGAATTCGCTACCTCTAGATATTAGACAAGCTCAAACCAAGCTCTCCTTCAAGCGAATGCTGTGTAAGCATTTGTTTGAGCAGGTCGCGTAGATTTGGAATCCTTCGTATTTTTATTTGCTTCGTGCGGCTGGTTTATGTATGTATTAGTTTATGTATGTTTATCTTTTATGTCATATCTTTCTAGCTTATTGAGTAGTATCGAATGATCGATAAAATCAAAGGCTTTGCTTAAGTCTAGAAAAATTGCAGCAATACATTGTTTTTTATTTAAAGCGTCAGTAATTATTATGAGGCCTCATCATGTTCTTATTGACATGTATTAATGAACTCTTTTATACATGACTAGCTTCTGCCCGCGACTTCGTCCGCGTGGAATTTGTTAATAGCCTTCCCGCGAGAACTATGCATTTCCTCGGGATAAAAAGTAGCCTATATGTTGACTCCCCCTAGATGCTGCCTAGTATATGGCGTGGGAATATCGGGAAATCCTTTCTTAGTGCTCCCCTACGCTCCCCAAGGAACCTGCATGCCAAATTTCATCTCGCTACGATGATCCCCGCGACTACGTACGCGCCTTAAAATGTAATAAACCCATTTTTTCCCGTTCCTGTAGGAATTTCGAGAAGTCCTTTCTTAGTGCTCCCCTACGCTCCCCAAGGAACCTGCATGCCAAATTTCAGCTCTCTACGATGATCCCCGCGACTACGTACGCGCCTTAAAATGTAAAAAAAAGATTTTTTCCCGTTCCCGTGGGAATTTCGGGAAGTCCTTTCTTAGTGCTCCCCTACGCTCCCCAAGGAACCTGCATACCAAATTTCAGATCTCTACGATGTTTCCCGCGACTTCGTACGTGCCTAAACATTAAAATGTAAAAATCCCTTTTTTTCCCGTTCCCGTGGGAATTTTGCAAAATCCTTTCTTAGCGGATGCCTACGTCATAACATCTACCTGCATGCCAAATTTCAGCCCGATCCGTCCAGTGGTTTGGGCTGTGCGTTGATAGATCACTATATCAGTCAGTCAGTCAGTCAGTCACCTTTGAGTTTTATATATTTAGATTTAGATGTATTTCATTACTTATTGACATTTTGAGACTGTCGACATCTATGGAATTTATATATTTTTGACAATGGAGGCCATCTCCATGATTTTTTTGATTTTTTTTGGACCCTAGGAGACTATATACATCCCTTCAATGTAATTTTAGTACGTACCTATATGTATACATTATACATGTAATGTAAATGTAAATTTTGTAACTATGTGGATATTTTGAAAAAAGGCCTTCTGCTTGAGTTTGTTACGGCGCTTCTTCTCAAGCAATGGGTCTAGGAAGCGCTGGTAAATTCTTTTTCACCTCACTGGCTCGAAAGTGGTCGTTTTGCAGCTTGATATCCGAGCGCAAAAGTTGTATTTATCCGCTAGCGTGGAAAGTGTTTTTGAAATTCGAACGACGCATGACGCCACTGTCACAATAAAAAAACAACGATACGTTCTGAAACGAAATTCGTCGTGAGAGTTTTATTAAAATAAAAGTTCAATTTACTTAATATCATCATTAATAAAATTATATTAATAATACACCGTTTCAGATGTATTTCATTATTTCACTATGTTTTATCACAAAAATACTTAAATATGTGTATATTTTAACTGTATTCAATTAATAATTGAATCTTGAAGTACGAGTAGGAGTGATTTGGAACGGTTGCGTTCCAAATCACTCCTACTCCGGAAAAAAAACAAAAAAAAGTTTTAGATTTAATTTTATGTTTTAATGTGATATTGAATTACTGTAGTTGAGTTGTTTTCCTTGCACTTTCTCGCACTAGTGAGGTGAAAAATTTTGTGTTGCGCTCAGCAGCAAAGTCGTTTGCGGTCTCGTGCCTTGAAACCCTCGTTACACTCAGGATTCTATATTTGAACCACTCGCTTCGCTCGTGGTTCAACCCTAGAATCCTTCGTTCACTCGGGTCTCAATCACGCACTCACAGCAAACAACAACTTTGCAGCCTTGCATAACAAATAACTATTTCTGACTTGTAAAAGTGCCCCCATGTGGCCAATTTGCTGAATAAATGATTGAATTTGAATTTGATAAGGTTAGTGTGGTTGAACCATTGCCACAAATACATGCCTTATTTCACTACTATAGACAGCGTGCACGTTGGCTTAGGCCCGGTTCCTATATCCACGAAACGCCTCGTTTTGCCTACGGACGGTTGATTTTTGACATTTGTTCCATAGAGAATCTGTCAAATTTTAACCGTCCGTAGGCAAAACGAGGCGTTTCGTGGATATAGGAACCGGGCCTTAATGACAACTAATGTGGACCAGTCGATCCAGAGTCCGCGGTTCGATCCCCGGTTATAGCTATGAGACTTTATTTTTATTGTTTTATATAAAGTTGGTTTTCCTTAATTTTTTCTTTATTTCAATTGTTTTAGTCAGAAAAACGATTAAATATTGTTTTTATAATATTTTATCATATTAATGTTGTATAAGGCGAAGTAATCCAGTATTGCCATTATGTGTAACTATGAGATCTTTGAAAAGAAAATACTTATATTTTAAATGGGCCCTTTGCTTTGATCAATGAATATGTATTGAAACGGTCGGAAAATATAGTTTTGTTGATTCGTTTTAATGAAGTATTACAATAATGAAGTCGAAGATCAATATCCTCGCCAAACTATATTTCCCCAGGCGCAGGGTGCCGGTGGAGCCATTTTGATACGCCTAAAAGCAATAGAAAATGATAAAGGCGTGGTGCAGGTCAATGGCAGTGCTTAATACACGGCCAGGCCCTACGAATCCCACGAGGCCTGTGTCCACCCTCCCTCCACTGCTCTTGACATATTGTACTGATAATGAATTTTTCGTTTGTCGGTAAAACAGTTTAGTTATAACCAGCCGTTAATATCAGTATGGAATTATGGACATGTCGATCTCATAATGATTTTCGTTCACAGTGAAAGTTTCTAATATGTTTTGGGATTATTATCTAAAAATATTCGGAGTATAACTCGATTTATGAAAAAATAATATACCCGACTGCAAACAAACTTTTGATGTCACATTATATATTTTTGTACTCCGTTCATTGAACCCTTTTTTTTGACACCCTCACTCGATAGGCTTTGACAAAAAATATATTTTTGGAAACGTTTAAAATTCCCAGTGTCACTCTCACAATTAAGACGAATATAACGACACCTCGCATGCTAAGGCGTGAAAAACACACAGGCGGCAAGCGGCAGGAGGCGCGGCGCAGACAAATGTCGCTACAAAAATGCTCCATACAAAACGTACAAAAGTAGTGGGGCAGTGAGTTCCACTCAGGCGGCACGACGCCTCGTGTCGCGCGGCGATATCGCCTGGAGATATCTCTCGTACGGAGTGCGAGAGACGCATCGCTTGTTATACGGAATGACCAGTATTTATCAACACCAATTTTTAGGGTTCCGAAGTCCTCAAGGAACCCTCATAGTTTCGCCATGTCCGTCCGTCCGTCCGTCTGTCCGCACTATTGCTCGGAGATGCTTAGTTATAGAAAGCTATAATTTGGCATGAATATACATGTTAGTTACGCTGCCAAAGTGGTATAATAAAATTTTGATTTTTTTTTATGGTACCTCCCCTACCTACTCGTAAAGTGGGGATGTATTTTTTTTTCTTGCGTACCCCATGGTGTGACATATCGTTGAATAGGTCTTAAAAAATATTGTGGGTTTGTTAAAACCATTTTTTGATTAAGTGATGCGTTTGTGAAATATTAAGCTTTAAATTGCTATTTTTTGTTAGAATCGCGTTTCCCCCCCCC
This sequence comes from Aethes cnicana, assembly GCA_963971205.1. NCBI lineage: Eukaryota > Metazoa > Arthropoda > Insecta > Lepidoptera > Tortricidae > Aethes > Aethes cnicana. Next base: position 7,818,508 of record OZ020272.1, read on the forward strand.
CCCCCTGCCAGCTAAATGGTGGTATTTGTATCAAAATTAAAATCACGGTTGTGGCATATATAACGTAGTTGAAGGGAAAACTATCACAGCTAAGTAGGCTGTACAAACTTACGAGTAATAGTCGACCAACTTATGAAATGATTAAAATACCAATGATTTTTCTCGAGCGGCAAGGGCGTCGGGCGGGCACGTCATACCACGGGCTAGCTAGATGCCAATAAGTCTTAGAAAGGTATTGTGGGCCTCGTCAACTTCGGAACCCTATACTTTGCGCGTGGCCCGACACGCACTTGGCCGGTTTTTTAAAATAAAATATCAAAAACCGCCTGCAAACTCTGATAGACTGCGATCTCAATGTCAAGTTCACGTATGATGATTATAGATTAGGTATTTATATAAGGTAGGTATATACGAAATACGTATTTCAAAATCACACGCTGAGATAATTTATTTCTTAGTAGGTACCTTTGAAACTAAGTTTTAAATAAGCAAATTGATTATAGGTACAGTTAATTTCCACACAGGGTGCACCCAATATTTTCTGTGCCTCTGCACATTGATAAGTTTCAGCAAAGCAAGCGCATCTTCGTCTTCTGAAGAGGTAGACATGCCATCGCAAAATCACTTTGCCAATTATTTTTTATGAACGTAAGATTTAGTTGCGAACAATGTTTCTAGAATTAGCGTTCATTATAATTATTAAATTTTAAAATGAACGCTAATTCTAGAAATCGTTTGTTTTGCGATGATAAATTTTAAAACACATGCTTTCGCAACAACCTGTATAATGACTAGTCGCGCCGTTCGCCTCCTCGCTCGTGTATAATTCAGATCGCGTCTCTCCCGTATCTGTGCCACGCCGCCGCCGCGTCTCCTGCCGCTTGCCGCTTGTGTATGTTTCACGCCTAAAATCTATCAAGCCATTCAGGCTACAGAGCGTGCCAAAGAAATATACACACAAACATACACTCGAAAAACATAACCCTCCTTCTAGCGCAGTCGGGTAAAAACACGTACTCGTATTTCACGACAGACATTTATTGCTGACTGACGTCTCAAGTCAAACGAATGAGGCCGAATATATCATCTCTTCCCCTCTTAATTTGGAAACATTTATATAACACAAGCTGACCCCGCGGACTCCGTACCGCATTAGAATTTGTTTGGGTATGAAAAATGGCTTACGTCCTATTCCTACCTACTACCTACCTACCTACTGAACATGCACTCCAAATCTCATAAGAATCGGTCGAGCCGTTTCGGAGGAGTTTGGTTACAAACACTGTGACACGAGAATCTTATATATTAGAAGATAACCAACAAACCTTCTTCAGACGACCTTTGCGTGGCTCTTTTGGCGCCGGTAGGATTGTATCAGCAGTTTTCCGATGTATGGCTCTTCACGCCACACTCCGCACACCGATGTTGTCCGCCCGACGCCCTCGGAAGCTCCGCCACTAGCAGCAGCGGCCGCCGCGGCCCCGGGCGCCGACGACGTCCGGGCCTCTCGCGATCACTGTCTGCTGGATTATTTCAAGAGCCCTCACCGATGTCAACTGAGGATTTGCGCCCGAGCACGAACATATCGCGGAAGACCATATACAGGGAGGCTCCAAGGTTGCAATTCACTGCCAACCCCCGTAATCGAACCGCCCAGTCCTCGACGGTTTCTTCCTGGTCTTGAGATGCGTTATAAAAAGCTCTTAATCGGCGAATGTCGCCCGTTTGGGTTCATTTGTCTGTCTATCCCATAGTGGTGTTTTGGGTCGATCGATGCTAAACTCCCGATGATCCTCGTCGTCAGTTCATATTTTTGGGAATTATTGTCTAATATCGGAGTAAAACACGTATTTCACGACAGACATCAGACGTCTCTAAGTCAAACGAATGAGGCCGAATATATCAGTTCCACAGTGGTTACTGGATTTCGATGAGATTCGAACTCTCCGGATATTAATTTCTTAGGTACACTTCCAAATACTGTGTGATTTTTTTGTAAAGTTATCTAACAGCCTATTCACGGTCCACTGCCGGGCACAGGACTCCGTCATCGTCGTCGAGTAGCCATTCACGAAAATCACCATGCCATACTTTTCCGACGGGGCCAAAAGACCGCCATACCGCTCCAAAGATGTATTTTTTTTTTATCTTGCAGAACGATTTCATTTCGAGTCTTCCGCCCCATTGGGTACAATATGGGATATTATTTTAGGTCGGATTGTATCCAAAGGAACATAATATAATGAAGACATGCTGTGAACAATCATTTTACGTATTGTACAGTCGCAATTTGAAACCGTTTCGAATAAATACGTTTTTCGAGTATGGCACCACTTTTCCCCCCTACTAGAAGTATGGCAACTATAATAACAGTCAGATTGAATAATATACTTTCCAAAAATTAAAATGCCATACTGGTACAAATCGTTCTACAAGATAAAAAAAATACATCTTTGGAGCGGTATGGCGGTCTTTTGGCCCCGTCGGAAAAGTATGGCATAGTGATTTTCGTGAATGGCTACTCGACGATGATTATCCGTGCAAAAATTAGCCTGATACAAATGGTTCAATTTTTGGTTTTTAATTAACATGTTTTCGTCGGTATGGCGGGATGTAGGCCGCGCCGGAGAAGTATGGCATTACGCGATCGCCTACTTCGTTTTTCATCGACTATCGGAAAATAGAAGATTTTTTGTGGTACAAATCGTTCGACTTTCGTAATTTATGCGACACGTTCAATTAACGCGCACGCGATTGGGCCCCCGGTACTGGCGCTATGACCATGATTTTCCTTTTCGTCATTACGTAATTATACCCTTGTAGACTCGCCAGCCTGGTACAAATGGTTCGAAATTCTATGTCAGCATCTTCGGGTCTAGGACGTTTGGAGAAGTATTTTGTATATCATAGGATGTATGATGATGTAGGATGAATGTATGATATTATTTAGTATGAAATTATTAGGAATTCTCTGAAACGCTATTGCAAAGCTGAGCTCGAACTTGTAGTATCTTTAATTCCTCGTTGCATCGTTCTTCGTTCGCAAGCTGCGACTTTATGGTCGTGCTAACCAACAATAAGTTTTTCTTGTTTGTTTTTTGCTGTGGAACTATGTGTATTTAAGTATATGTACATTCTGAGATACCTTGATAATTTCATAATGCGAATATCGAGCTTGGCGTTTTAATAAAGGCAGGCAGGGGAGATATATTAAATTAGCAATGCCTCTAATAAAAATAAAAGGTTCACTGAGTCCGCGAGTGCTTTCTCCCCAAAATCATTATCAAAGAAAATTACTTTTCTTAAGCTAGTGCATAGCTAAAAAAAATGCTAGTGAATATCTTCTATACACAATTGCAGAGCTTAATAAGTTTTAGTTGTCATGTTTAGTATTAGATTTGATTTGTTTTATTTTATATTCCTAGGTATTTTATTACTTTTGCGCTTATCTGAGACATATTCCTGTGGATAATGTTTATGGTAAGTATGACCTTTTGATCTAAGTCTAAGCTATGTTTTAATTGTACCTAATGTATTGCCGATGTGACGCCGTGGTGGCCACCTTCGCCTCGCAAGCAGAGGGTCGGGGGATCGAATCCGGCTCGCACCTTTGAGTTTACTCATGTGCGAAATTCAATTTGAAAATACCACTGTGCTTTTCAGTAAAGGAAAACATCGTGAGGATACCTGCACGCATCTGCGAAGTATTTCAAGGATGTGTGTGAAGTCCCGAATCCGCACTGGGCCCGCGTGGGGACTATAGCCCAAACTCTCGTGATGATAGGAGGCCCGTGTCCAGCAGTGGAACGTAAATAGGCTGTAGGCGGTGGTGGGGGTGATGTATTGACACGTAATTAATTTCTTCAGGTGAACGAGCCCGAGAGCCGGAACCGTCGCGATCTGCGCCTGTGACCAGGCGGCTCGGCTCCGGGATGGCGGGCATAATTTCTAAGCTAAAGAGCGGCGTGACAAACAACACCCCGCCGCCGCTGGAGAGCAACCCCATCATGCAGTACTTCGAGGTCGGCAAGGAGAGCAGCAACGCGGGTCCCGGCCTCGTCTGGCGGGTCCACGACGCCTACAGGAAGAGCGACGGGAAGGTGAGTACCTGTAGTACCGCACCCCCCAGTAACAGTCAACGCATTGGGTGGATTTCGTGAATGTTTACCACTCATGATGAAAAAGTCTTAACTCATCATTAAAAATGTCACTTACACCACCAGTATACGTAGGACGTGTCGATATTTTTTTTTACAAGCTTTGCTTAGTTTGGGGTTAGGTAAGAAAATATATATTTGAGATCCTCATATTAGTAATGTACTTAGGTACCTCATCACTTTCATTTCACACGATTTAATTTGAAAAACTTCAATTTGATTTTTTTCTGTTTTACACCCAAAAGTGAGGTCCATGTTATAAATTAATTTATTTATACACGTCCATCTTTGGGTCACTAACTTACATATACGTAGCAAATTGCAACTCAATCGGGCCAGTACTCTCGGAGCAAAATTAGCTGAGACGGACAGATGAACGGACACACGAGTGATCCAATAAGGGTTCCGAGATTTTGCTCAGTAAGAAACTATCTTTGGCTTATAGTAGGGCTGGCGCAAATATTTCATCAAAGTAATTAAAACTTAGGATTACGGCGCCGGTTGATAGGCTTTGATCAGAAGTTATATCAGTAGTGATCTCAGTTCGTTAAAGCTGAATGGTTTAAGGGCTGGTCTGAGGTGTCTACGTACGTGTAAGAAATCAGTTACACCAGGTTCAACGCTGTTTGTAAGATGCTCCATTCTGTTGAAAAATATAGTCTTCACCAAACATGCGTTGCGGATTTGGAGCAACAACTTTCTCCAGAACTTCGGTTTTATAATACTCAGCGTTGATTTGAACACCCTTGTCGATGAATATCAAAGGAAGTTTGCCCTGCTTACACACTGCTCCCAAAACCATTACCGAGGGGAGCTCCTGATATCTTGGAACGTATTTCTGTTTCTTTGGAATTTCTGCTATCTTTGGTGCCCACAACCGATCACTTTGAGCATTGTGGAGTTGCTCTAAAACAAATAGTTTTTCATCTGAGAAAACAAACTCATGCCCAGCGTGCCGCTCAAGCCTCTTCTGCTTAGACGCCTGGGAAAGTCTGTGCACTTTACAGTTCTTGTAATTCCGCGTAACACCCGAGATTATTTCTCAAAATATTATGGGATCCTCTTGAATTCAGAGATTTCATCGCATTGAAAATATCACTAAAGCACTCGCTTCTCGCAAAGTGCTTCATCGTGTTTTACACATGAATGAAATATGGCAGACATTTGAAATTACTTACTGTAGGTAATTTTGTTTCTGCAAATTTACTGTATATCCCATCAAAAATTTAAATGTTAAATGAGAGCCAAGTTCAATATTATAATATATGCCTTGGTTGTTGACTTCAATGACATACTCGTAAGAAGTGAAATCTAATATGGGGTGTCAAGTTCAATGGTCAGTACTGAAATTTTATTATAACAACATAAAATATTTTCTAACAACTTAAAATTCTTCTGATAACCTAGGATAATATACCTATAGAAGCCTAAGGCACACTCACGATACTCCGTACAGACTGAACGTAAATATTATGTTGTACAAATACGTGCGCTTGAATGAATGAATGATAATGAATGAATGAATGAATGAATGAGAGAATGAGATGTTTATTTGCGCTTCGTACATATGATACATGCAAATATATTGTTAAGTACAAAGTTATTATTAGGATTACAAAACCGCTATAAGTGTTATCGACTTATAGCAATTTTGCAATCCTAAGTAATAAAATAAAATATAAATTAAATGTCCATAATCTTAATTTACATGCTACATACATTATAAATTCCCTTAATCTAACAAGTTGGCTAAATATTCATTAATTGAGTAGTATGGTCGATTTATAAAATATTCTTTCAATTTTCTGTCAAATATGGAAATATGCTCATAGCTTTTCAGTCCTGTGTTTAACTTATTGTATACATAAATTGAATTATTAACAAATTTTTTATTAAAATTACTAAAGTTTGATTTCACTATAGCTAAATCTTCCTTGTTTCTAAGGGTAGGACATTGTCTAGCTTTTGGTAGATGCTCTCTATTTTTATGCACAGGCATATACGATATAAGTACATTGAAACAGCTGTGAGGATCTTATTCTCAATAAACATTTTTCTGTGGGTTACTGGTATTTTATTACAGCCTTCAATTATACGGATGGCTTTTTTTTGTAAGAGCAATATAGAACCAATGTTAGATCCATTTCCCCACACTTCAATACGGTACCTCAGGATGCTTTCAAAATAAGAGAAATAAATAATTTTAAGCGTTTCCTTATCATGTGTTTTCGATAGGGCTCTCATTGTGTAACATGCGCTTGCAAGTCTATTGCTGACTTTATCGATTTGCTCATTCCACCTTAGGAAAGAATCAACTTCGACACCCAAAAATCGAACACAGTTGGATTTCCGAATCGGTAAATCACATCTAAAATCAGTACTAGTTGAACTACGGCGAAATGTGATGTAAAAGCTTTTATCGTAATTGATTTTTAATCCATTGTTAGCAAACCACATATTAAGATCTCTCCAGCACTTTTTTATCTTAATATTAAACTCATTAACACTATTAGCCATTAAAATTATACTAGTATCGTCAGCGTAGAGATATGGTGTGCCGCAAGTAAGATGATCTGGTAGGTCATTTATAAATATTAAAAACAGTAGTGGTCCAAGGACAGATCCTTGGGGCACTCCATATTTAATCACATCTTCCTTTGATTTAGTGACGCAGTCAGTATCTTGCTCTGATATCTCAACGTATTGAGTGCGATCTGTGAGATACGATTTTAGGAGAGTTAACGCGTTACCTCTGAATGTGTGCATGAATGCACGTTCCGACCGATTTTGCTATAGTAACACGCGCACATTCGCTACGTACTGTACCATACGGGGGCGAATCGGTCTTTAGGGATTGGACAACTCAAAAATTAAAAGTAAAAAAACTTTTTAAAAAACAAGCTTTTGTTTAATGCGCTAAAATAATTAAATAATCTTTTCCTTAAAAACTTTTAGTATCAATATGTTGATAAGTCATTTCCTACGTTATGAATTATGATATAAAAGCTTGTCGCGAGATTTACCTGTGTTTTAAATTTTTTTTAAATTAATATCAAAAATGAGTACTTACTTCTCGCGACAAGCTTTTATAACATAATAAACTTCGTAGGAAATGACCTTATAATTTATTTTTAACTTTTTAGTTATCGCTGGACAGATTTCGCAGTCTTATTCACCTCATTCAACGCATTATTGTTGCTGGGTCGTTGGCCGGTTAATTTCGAACAGTCTAACTCTTCAATATGGAGACCTTATAATGATTTAAGACTAAAAACCTACATCAAAATTTCAAACGGATGGGAGCCACGGAGTTTAACTCGAATTCTTATTCACAGGAAGTCATTTCATTTTGATACCCATATTGTAGAAAAGCATAAAACACTTAGTCCGCCATCTTTAGAAGTCCGCCATATTGTAAAGTGACGTCAGTTTATTTTTTAGCTATTCTCAGCAAGCTCTTTTATTTGATACCCATATTAAAGCAACAAAACTTTGTCCGCCATATGGATTTAGAGTAACGCCACTTTATTTCTCAAGTTACTCTCAGCAAGCCCTTTCATTTTATACCCATATTGTAGGAGTACATTAAAAATAACTAGTCCGCCATCTTGGGTGTTCTGCCATGTTGGATTTAGAATAATGTCACACAGCTGGTTAGCCAATACTCGTATATGGTTATGCACGAGTATTGTCTTCCAAACTAAACGTGTATACAAAATTTGATGTCAATCGGGTGAAGATGTCTGCTTCAAAATTGAGTTGCAAGATTCCACCCGAACAAACATACATACATACATACATACATTGCACGTTAAGTAAACGCTTTTAAAAATCGACTCAACTTTTGAATGAATCATTCATTAATTCATCAATGAGGTTTATTTTAGTAGTCAGTTTTTTATTACATATTCAATTAAATAATAGGTAAGTATAAATGTTTGTTACATTTAAATCGTGGAAGGTGAATATTACTTTTCTCTGGACATAGATTTTGAATTTTATTCTGAACACGAAAAGAAATGTTGGCAAAAATAAATATCTAGGTAAAAGGAATACATTTAGTGCGGGTCTACGAGTGTATGTGTAATGCATATACTATTATTTATATACATTATTTAATATACGTAATCCTTTTAGATTTCCAAAAGATCCCTATACAAAGAAGAAATGGAGAAAATTTAGAAATGACGAAAATGATTCTTTGGAAACCGACACGTACAAGTGTTATCTGTTCGGAGCACTTTACTGATGACCCTTATCATACTAATATTATAAATGGGAAAGTTTATTTGATCACGACATAAAACCTTCCTTCACGCTGTAACGGATAGGTTTTATGTCGTGATTTTTTGTATAGGGTTAGTGTTGGGAGGCTGGAATGTGACATAGGCCACTTTTTACCACGGGAAAACATCTTATATATGGGAAGATCAATTGTTTCGTTTTTGGTTTCCTATAACTATCGCTATGTATAGAAAACCATTAGCTGCCTGAATTCTTAGTATATGCGGACGAAGTCGCGGGTATAAGGGTAGGTATTATATAGTTTATATACAATAGACTCTTACAAATACCAATCTACTTTAATTTCTTTACAAATGTGTCCGCCCGGAAAAACTGCGGGCGACAGTTCATTCCAAGTAAGAAACTGTGTGTCCAGCAGTGGACGTCTTTCGGCTGAAAAGATGATGATGACAGAATTTTCTCTTTTACAATTTTATTGGAAAACTAGCTTCTGCCCACGACTTCGCCCCCCCAAACCCCCATACCAAATTTTGTTGCAATCCGTCCAGTAGTTTTCGAGTTAAATCCGGACATAACATACAGACTATTTTTCTAAAAATCGTTATTTAGTGTTCAGTATCGTTTAGGTAATAGTCCTCACGACTTGATAGTTTATTTTAAGTTTCAAGTTTGAGACGCGACTTTTTCTACAGACTTATTATTAGTATATAGATAAATAAAATACCATAAAATAATTCATTTCATTCATCTGTCTGATTTGACCATCTGTTTTTTTTTCTGTACCTTAACTCAAAGACAATAAATCTTCATTCATTCATTCATTCTTCATTCACTCATTCTTCAGACGTGTCCCATCACTGTCTTGTTCATATGGATGCTGCATAGTTACGTAAAAACTCTATCTGTGTACGTGTATTTTTTTGTGTTGATTTTTTTTTGTAGTGTACGTGTGTCAGCACTGCAAAATTTGTGTCTGTTGATTTATGCGTCGTTTGGTTGGTGTGCTGTATGTGTTTACCTCGCCCCCCGCTAAAAGTGGTGAAAAAAATTGCTCGAAGAGTTTACGTTATAGCATCTCCAGTGGGCTTAATACTCAAAGTAACGCTACATTGAATGAAAAGGTGGGAAAACAATTTTAAGTGCCAAGTAGGTACGGTACAATCCGATTATTTCTATCCGTGTGACGAAAGCAGATGCTTCAATTGTGGGAGTTTAATCTTCTTACGATTTTTAGAAAAATAGTCTGTATGTTATGTCCGGATTTAACTCGAAAACTACTGGACGGATTGCAACAAAATTTGGTATGGGGGTAGTTTGTAACACTGGTCAACATATACCTAGGCTACTTTTATCCAGGAAAAACGCATAGTTCCCGCGGGAGCGCTATTTCCGAATTCCACGCGGGCGAAGTCGTGGGCAGAAGCTAGTTTTCTAATAAAATTGTAAAAGAGAAAATTCTGTCATCATCATCATTTCAGCCGAAAGACGTCCACTGCTGGGCATAGGCCTCTCCCAAGGCGCGCCACTCAGACTAGTCCTGTGCCATTCGCATTCACCGCGGTCCCGCGACTTTGACCGCGATCTTGTTGGAGGCCTACCGGCAGCTCGTCTACCGGTTCGCGGACGCCACTCCAGAACTTTCTGGCCACATCGGCCATCAGTCCTGCGAGCAATGTGCGGGGCACTGCCACGTTCGCAATTCTTCGGGCTATGTCGGTGACCCTAGTTCTACTGCGGATATCCTCATTTCTGATTCTATCATGCAGAGAAACCCCGAGCATAGCCCTCTCCATTGCTCTCTGGGTGATTTTGAGCCATCTAATGAGGCCCATCGTAAGCGCCCACGTCTCGGAACCATAAGTCATCACTGGCAACACACACTGGTCGAAGACTCAAGACACTGCGGTAATTTGGACGAAGCTTCCCGAATGCTGCCCAGCCGAGTCGGATTCGACGATTCTGTACATTATGTACATTGAAGATACCCATAAACATATTTGTTTGTATGTATGTACAATATGTCTGTATCTGTATTTGTGTACTTAGCTCTTGCACAGTTTCTTACTTGGAATGAACTGTCGCCCGCAATATTTCCGGGCGGACACATTTGTAAAGAAATTAAAGTAGATTGGTATTTGTAAGAGTCTATTGTATATAAACTATATCATACCTACCCTTATACCCGTGACTTCGTCCGCATATACTAAGAATTCAGGCAGCTAATGGTTTTCTATACATAGCGATAGTTATAGGAAACCAAAAACGAAACAATTGATCTTCCCATGTATAAGATGTTTTCCCGTGGTAAAAAGTGGCCTATGTGATATGTCACATTCCAGCCTCCCAACACTAACCCTATACAAAAAATCACGACATAAAACCTATCCGTTACAGCGTGAAGGAAGGACAAACAAATAAACTTTCCCATTTATAATATTAGTATGATAAGGGTCATCAGTAAAGTGCTCCGAACAGATAACACTTGTACGTGTCGGTTTCCAAAGAATCATTTTCGTCATTTATAAATTTTCTGCATTTCTTCTTTATATAGGGATCTTTTGGAAATCTAAAAGGATTACGTATATTAAATAATGTATATAAATAATAGTATATGCATTACACATACACACGTAGACCCGCACTAAATGTATTCCTTTTACCTAGATATTTATTTTTGCCAATATTTCTTTCATGTTCAGAATAAAATTCAAAATCTATGTCCAGAGAAAAGTAATATTCACCTTCCACGATTTAAATGTAACAAAAATCTATACTTACCTACTGTTTAATTGAATATGTAATAAAAAACTGACTACTAAAATAAACCTCATTGATGAATGAATGAATGATTCATTCAAAAGTTGAGTCGCTTTTTAAAAGCTTTTACTTAACGTGCAATGTATGTAAGTATGTATGTATATGTATGTTTGTTCGGGTGGAATCTTGCAACTCAATTTTGAAGCAGACACCTTCACCTGATTGACATGAAATTTTGTATACACGTTTAGTTTGGAAGACAATACTCATACATAACCATGTACGAGTATTGGCTAACCAGCTGTGTGACATTATTCTAAATCCAACATGGCAGAGCACCCAAGATGTCGGACTAGTTATTTTTAATGTAATGTACTCCTAGTAACTTGAGAAATAAAGTGACGTTACTCTAAATCCAATATGGCGGACAAAGTTTTGTTGCTTTTATATGGGTATCAAATGAAAGAGCTTGCTGAGAATAGCTAAAAAATAAACTGACGTCACTTTACAATATGGCGGACTTCTAAAGATGGCGGACTAAGTGTTTTATGCTTTTCTACAATATGGGTATCAAAACGAAAGGACTTGCTGTGAATACGAATTCGACTCCGTGGCTCCCATCCATTTGAAATTTTGGTGTAGATTTTTAGTCTTAAATCATTATAAAGTCTCCTTATTGAAGAGTTAGACTGTTCGAAATTAACCGGCCAACGACCTAGCAACAATGATGCGTTGATTGAGGTGAATTAAGACTGCGAAATCTGACCAGCGATAACTAAAAAGTAAAAAAAAAAAAATAACGTACGTAAATGTTACAAAAGCTTGTCGCGAGAACTAAGTACTCATATTTGATATTAAACTTTTTAAATTTTTAAAACACAGGTAAATCTCGCGACAAGCTTTTTTATCATAACGTAGGAAATGACGTTATCAACATATTGATAATAAAAGTTTTTAAGGAAAATATTATTTTATTATTTTTAGCGCATTAAATAAAAGCTTGTTTTTTAAAAAAGTTTTTTCCTTTAAATTTTTGAGTTGTCCAATCCCTAAAGACCGATTCGCCCCCGTATGGTACAGTACGTAGCGAATGTGCGCGTGTTACTATAGCAAAATCGGTCGGAACGTGCATTCATGCACACAAGCGCACGTATTTGTATAACATAATATTTACGTTCAGTTTGTACGGAGTATCGTGAGTGTGCCTTAGGCTTCTATATATTATCCTAGGTTATCAGAAGAATTTTAAGTTGTTAGAAAATATTTTATGTTGTTATAAATAAATTTCAGGACTGACCATTGAACTTGACACCCCTTATTTGATTTCACTTCTTACGAGTATGTCATTGAAGTCAACAACCAAGGCATATATTATAATATTGAACTTGGCTCTCATTTAACATTTATGTTTTTGATGGGATATACATGTAAGTTTGCAGAAACAAAATTACCTACAGTAAGTAATTTCAAATGTCTGCCATATTTCATTCATGTGTAAAACACGATGAAGCACTTTGCGAGAAGCGTGTGCTTTAGTGATATTTTCAATGCGATGAAATCTATTAACCGTGATTTTGTTTATAAAATATCAAAACCATATAAAGAGACCTCCTCAATAGAAGACCGAAAGAGATTAGGTCGGCCGCGACCAGCGAGAACAAATCGGTTTGTCAGTTAGTTAAAATTGTGAGGGAGTGAATTAGACGTAAAAACCGCTCTATTAGAAAACTATCAGCGGAGTTGAAGATTTCAAGAGGATCGCCCATAATATTTTGAGAAATAATCTCGGGTGTTACGCGTAAGTACAAGAACTGTAAAGTGCACAGTTTCCCAGGCGTCTAAGCAGAAGAGGCTTGAGCGGCACGCTGGGCATGAGTTTGTTTTCTCAGATGAAAAACTATTTGTTTCAGAGGAACTCCACAATGCTCAAAGTAATAATATATGATCAAAAAATAATAGACCCATCTCACTTCTGAGCTGTTTACAAGCTGTTCTCGAGAGTCACGAACCGTATTTCGCGCAGGTTATCACGAACATCCAAACATCCAAACAAATTTTCAGCTTTATTATATTAGTAAGATAGTTAATAATTATTTAGAAATGATAATTAAAACTACTTATGTGGCTCATAACTTAAAATTTAAAACCTGTTTTACATACATTACAGGGTGAATATCAGATTTTGTTTGAAATTTTTTCATTTCTATGACGCATTTTTTTAAATATTTTGAGTATTTCGGACAACATACCCTGTAAAAGACTTAAATTCCATAAAATATATCTTATTGTGCCAAAAATAGCTCCAATACATTTAAAGTTTTAGCAGTTTGAAAATTTGATTGCCAAAGAAATTAGAATAGGTCCAAAGAAATTAGAAAATATGCCAATAAAATTAGAAAATGAACAATATTTTGTCATATATAATAGAGAAATGCGCCAAAAGAAATAGGTGGGGTATAAAAGATAACAAGAAAATTAAAAATAAAAACATTTAAATCGCAAGCGTCGATTTTTGACAAGGTTTTTGTTAAGTTAGTCTCTAAATTTGAGATCATATTTTTACCCGTATTAAAAACTTTGTTTCACAAAAATCTACGTAATGTTGGTCTTTTTTTAAATACCACAGATTTAACAGTGTTATTAAAATATCTTTTCCATCATAGTTATAAACTCTGGATAATATCATGTATTTATAACATGAAATATTTGCAGCACTTTTTACAAATGTAATACGCAATCAACAAAAAATCAAGTTTTTTTACAACCACCGTGTAATGTAAGTAATGAAATAAAAGTATCTTGTAAGGCTCAAGAAAATGTTTGATATTTTTGGTTATCATTTAAACCAAAAAAAGCGAGAATATATGTACATGATTATTTTTATTTGCACATCATTTATGCTACAGATCGACCTAAGACTTTCTTAAATCTAGATTCCTTTAAAAAGTTGTGGCTACCTATAAAAAAACATATTTTTAGTTCTTCTTTCGTGGTAATTTTCTCTTGTTTGAATTCTTCATCATTTTTGATAAACCTAAAGAATTGTTTTTATTATCTTCTAAACGTTTCTTTGCTCTTTTTCAACTTTTCATCTTTTGTTTGCCTTTTTTCAGTCATTTGCATTTTTGGTTTCTTTATCTACTAACAGGAACTTTCATTGTTTAGTTTTTGTTTAATTTTAATTGCCAATTTCTTCTTCTTTTGCGCCATTTAGATATTTAATCGGTTTGACTTTGTACAATATACCTAGTAGTATACATTTTCATGTTATTCTGTACGACAGTGTTACTTATTTAAAATGTTGAAAGGGGCCGTCCAAGTATTACGTAAGCAGATTTCTTACCATTTTTTACCCCCCCGCCCCCCTTGTCATCAAAAGTAAGCAAAGCTCTTACCCCCTCCCCCTATGCTTACGTAAACATTTTTAGTTATAAATGTTTTTTTTTATATTGTCATTTTAAAAATAGGAAAATCCATGGAAAGATTAGGTTTAACTGATAACCTACACATAGAGTAAGGGACAAAAATATTATAATCAGAAATAATATAATATAATAGATACATTAATTAGACAAGTGAATAGCGCGCGGTAATTTCCCTGATGCGCGGTAATTCCCCTAATCGGTTCTCAAAGCGAGTGCCTAAACATGCATTATTTGCGGGAATCCCCGAAAATGCGTTTCGTTTTCACGCATAGACAATATGAGGTTTGCCATTCGTGTAAAAAAGTAAATAACTAACGATGACGTAATCATCATCTAGACCCCCCTACCCCCCATGTCATCCAAAATAAGCAAAACAGAGAATTGGTACTTACGTTATACTTGAACGGCCCCAAACATATTTTTTCCATTTTTATATTATGTATATAAATACAATAAAATGCTATACATATTTGCTATGTTTTATATAAATCTCCGAATATAACATTTATTTAAACTGAACAGAGACAAACAGTCGTTTTATTGATGGCTGTTTAGCGTAAGATTTTTTTTTAGTATTATTGTTAGATTTAGGAATGATCATGAATAAAACAATCTACAAAAACAATTAAATATAATAAAAGCCATATTTGTGATATATCTTAAGGAAAATTTACAATAAACTTCTAATTTCTATGGCTAAATCTAATTTCTTTGGCACTAAATGCCAAAGAAATCCAAAGAAATTAGAAAGAAGAGATTAGCGCCATAGAAATGAGATCAAGGTATAAATATTTTTTTACATCCATAAGTATTTAAAGTATAATTTCAAATTAAAACTATAGATGTAGATAATCGCAGCATACATTCACTAAAAAAGTATTAAAAAATTCAAGTAGAATTTGACTGTGAATTCGGTCGCCGAAGAAATTAGGCGCTTAGTGGAAAAAAATCTGCAAACGGCGATGTATAAATTATTTTTCCGAAACACGTCAAACTATGGTCAGGTTTGCACCAGTCGGATGTTAGATGGCAATTGAAGGAAGCGGGGATGCGAGGTGGGGCTAGTCTAGGTAAAATGATAACAAAACGCGAGACTGTTCAAGTACGCCAAAGAAATGAGATGTTTTTGAGTAGGACAAATTTGATTTTACAATAACTTTTGACCAGACAATTACAAAAAATATTCTAGTTGAGTTTTGTATAATTAAACATTTCGAAATACAATACAGGAAACACTATTGGAGACGTCAAATTCGGAATAAAAAATAAAATTACAATTGTTTGAAAAAAATAACTCTTTGATTTCTTCGCGCTCGATACAAGTACCCGCCGGCTTCGCACCGTGGTATACTGTATTCTATAGCAGAGGGTTGTAGTAACAAGAAAAGTAAAATGATTTGGTAAAGAGTAAAATTATGAACTTTGGTATAGAGGTAGTTCAAGACAACCCAAATTTTTAATTTTTCTATAGTAATAATAACAATAACTATTGTATGTCCAGTATAATAGTATCATCGGGTACGCAAATTCTATGTACGTGGGACGAAGTCGCGGACAACGGCTAGTATAGGTATATGATAATACAGTTGTGTGTCTTTAATTATGAATTTAGCTGATTCATAAATTGACAGATAAAGTATGTGATAACTTAATAGTAAATTACGTTGTAGCATCTGTGTAGACGAGTGTTTATAATAATAATAAAAAGAACTAACTTAACTTAAATATATATTTTGTTAATAACACTATTATAGCTAACCTATGTACTAATACTAGACGCATGATTTAATATGTTGTCGAGTGCGCCTGTCCTAGCGCTAGGGCGTGGCCTCCGAAAGAACGCGCTGCATGCGATACAAAGAGATGGCCACTTTGGCGGCTTGCAGCGCTCCAAAACCGGTTTTTTGTTAGCAGTCGGCCTTCTGTACGTTAGTACTATTACTTATTCTGTGCCATGGCATTTACACGGGGCGTGACTGAAGTCAAACGTCACATTCCTGGAAATAAAAAAAATAAAAATGAAATGGCGGGAATTCATTCCTTGTTCTGAATTGGTAAAAATTGGTGCGTTGAGATTTTTAAATTTAAATTTCTTTCATATTCGTTGATTCTAATTTCAAAGATGTCATCATCGAGTAGTGATGATGAAATAGTGCTTTCACCAAATAATACTACGATGGAGAGAAACACTAAAAACTTAGTTGAAAATATATTGCCTCAAAATCTAAGCCATTTGCGGAATGTGTTCTATTGGCTTTTAATCATATTTCATTTTCTTCGCAGTCGAAGTGAAAGGCAGAGTGTAAAACATGAGCATAAAACCCATTTTCCCCTTGACTTACTATCTATAAATCTCGGGTAAAGTGGCTTGTTTTATGCTCTGGTTTTACAATCTACTATTAAATAAAATGACCCACGCGTTTGATCTCTACAGTGCCACAAAGGAAGAAACATACATACATATATATACAGGTAAACACATTACCCTCCGTTGCGGTACGCAGCCGGGTAAAAAATCACTGTAAAATAATAAATATCAATAAATTAATTTTCATCATAATGGTGTAAGTACATTTTCTTAAACTAACATAGTGAAATCTTAACATACAGCGCAATCCAGTGTATTGTGAATAAGTACTAAAGTTATTATTACAAGACACTAATGAAAATCGTAACTCGTGTGTGAATCTCTTATACCTAAGTATCTTGTAGGTATTAATACTGGTTTATTTGATTAGGTGCGTGGTTGCGAGAGAGCGGATCATACGGATTTAATGCTAGAGTAATTCGACATTTAAGCGGCAGTAAGTTTTCCTAACTGCCTCGTAATGATGATACTCGACCCGTCCGCCGTGTTCTATTGAGGATAAAATTGGGACCGGCGTTCGCCTCACACCTACCAGGAGCTACAAGTGTCCGCCGCCCGCGCCCCGGGCCGCACTCTCTCCGCTGGGGCAATCCCCCCCTCGCCCCTGACCCCCAACGAAATTTAGGGGTCGGTCGCTTGAATGCCTTACACGAGTTTCGATGCAGACGTTGTGAGTATTTACCCACATTATTACGTTGTAATAATGTGGGTCACACAAAGTCTATCTAGGACTTCATTGCTAATTTCAAGTGCCAAACATTTCCGACTTATTATCAAAATCGGTTTATGCTAAAAAATGGAACGTTAGTAAGTCGAAAGTTCATATAGGTACATATCGGGGAATTGATTGTGAAGATTGTAAGAAATATTAAAATACAAATATTCAATATATCGCAGTTCAATATTGTGTTTTGTTCCTGAAGCCAGATTCAAGGGATGCTTGAATCTGTTTTGAGATTGTACGAATATTTAGTTAGTGAGTATAACTTGAATGTCGAACATGAGAGTGAAACACGTTTTTTGAATCGGAAAGCCGAGGGGGAGGTTTGACACATCAAGGTATTTCTTCTTTCTTTCCCTTCTATCTTTGCTTTAACTTAACGCACAAATAAGTCCAGTGCTGGGATTTAATAAATTGTTCTCCTCGATCTGTCTCTTCAAAAGCTTAAGTAGATATATCATTTAACATCCCAACGTCTTGTACCTATACCTACCCTACCAACGATTCGCATACGATTTGGTTGGCCTGTGAGCCAATGAGAGTCACCGCGAGTGAATCCGCCGCTAGAGGCGCTTGCTGTCCTGCTAAGTGCAATGTTGCCAATTTAGCACATTATGTGCCATGATACACGCTTAATTGGCAACATTGAGGTCTCCGGGACGTCAAATGTGACAGTGATATTGACACTATTGTACGAAATGTCGAAATGTTGACATTGACAGCCACCACCTTGCAGATAGAGGCGCCAACTAGTGAGCAGGAATACGGTAGCCCTCGGTAGTAGTTAGGTGTTGTTAGTGAAAAGGGGCCCTGGTAACCTGGTATGTGCGACGACGAGCGTAGCGAAGAGGAGTGTAAGAGCGTTATCACATTTGCGATTCCCGAGCGAGTTTTGTATGGAGGCGAACGAGCCGCGAGTTCGCCGCGTACGAGTTTTGTATTGAAAAACGCTTTCAACTCGCTCGCAAATCGCAAGTGTGATAAGGCCCTTAGGTTGTGTTATGTCAAGCAGTGCCAGAATCGAAAAAATGATTGACAAAAATTCGACAAATTCATAAAATTAAGCGCTGAAGCAATAATTACAGGTTGTAGAATTATCTAAATTAATCACACGAAATAAGCATGCTGCCTGTACCAACTAAAGGCGTACCTAATGATAGCACGTAACGGCGGTTACCGTCATACATCCGTCATAGAATATATAAAATAAATTGAGAGAAATGTTAAGAAACACGTTATTCCCCCTTGTTAATTTTTTATTACAATTTTAAATATATACGAATTAAAATCTTAAAGAGGAGAATTGAAGTAGGTGTCAGTAGTTGGGTGGATAAGACTAACAATACCTACCTACCTAAATACTACATATATACATACATATCGTCACGCCTATTTTCCCTTGCGGGGTAGGCAGAGCGTTAGAGACCTTCAAAGTCACATCACGCCACCATTGACAAAGTTTCGAGGCTAGTGAGATCTTCAACACTGGCATGTAGTGACAGGTTGTCAGCCCATCGCCCACGATATACAAATACCCACGCGTCCCTTACTGTCTTTTACAGTATGCCCGGGAAATGAAATCCCATGATTCCTTATTAAGAAACCATAAGACCTCGAATGCGTTGCCTACCCTGAGGCCTAAGATGGAATGCCTCTGCACCAGTATTTTCACGGATTGATGGATTAGGATAGGAAAAGGACATGGAAGGAACAGGAATAATACAGACGGCTCATAATAGACCGGGAGATCTTGACACTGAATTCCGAACCATTTGTACCAGGCTGGCGAGTCTACAGGGGTATAATTACGTAATGACGAAAAGGAAAATCATGGTCATAGCGCCAGTACCGGGGGCCCAAACGCGTGAGCGTTAATCGAACGTGTCGCATAAATTACGAAAGTCGAACGATTTGTACCACAAAAAATCTTGTATTTTCCGATAGTCGATGAAAAACGAAGTAGGCGATCGCGTAATGCCATACTTCTCCGGCGCGGCCTACACCCCGCCATACCGACGCAAACATGTTAATTAAAAACCAAAAATTGAACCATTTGTACCAGGCTAATTTTTGCACGAATAATTGTCGTCGAGTAGCCATTCACGAAAATCACCATGCCATACTTTTCCGACGGGGCCAAATGGCCGCCATACCGCTCCAAAGATGTAATTTTTTTTTATCTTACAGAACGATTTGTACCAGTATGGCATTTTAATTTTTGGAAAGTATATTATACAATGTGACCGTTATTATAGTTGCCATACTTCTAGTAGGGGGAAAAAGTGGTGTCATACTCGATAAACTTATTTATTCGAAACGGATACATAAAATGATTGTTTACAGCATGTCTTCATTATGTTCTGTTCCTTTGGATACAATTCGACCTAAAATAATATCCCATATTGTACCCAATGGGGCGGAAGACTCTCATAATTGAGCAAAGATGTAAGATTTTTTTAACGAATTGTACCAGTATGGCATTTGTATTTTTGAAAAGTATATGATACAATGTAACCGTTATTATGTTTGCCATACTTCTAGTACAGGAAAAAAGTGGTGCCATACTTGAAAACTTGTTTTTTCGACACGTTTTGAGAGTAAAATTTGGTACAGTATGACATCATTGTACTTACCTAAACAGTTTGTTTGGGTAAAATTATACCTAAAAAAATCCTATACCTACTGTAAACATGGGGTGAAAGACTGTTATCCGTCAAACTTAATCTGAATCGGCACCTCCGGCATTCTCGGCGTCCTCGTCGCTGCTTATTGTATTAGTACCTATAAATAATATAATTTATTCTCACAAGCTCAATATACAATCTTAAATCGGTAACATAAAATTATTAAGGTAAACGCAGGTATTAACGACCCATCGAAAATCTGCAGGTATTACCGACCTATTTATGTCTTGCGTATTTTTTAAATTTCCAGAACTATTCCAGCTTTAGGTAGGTAATGCTACATACGTGTTTTTTCTTGAAGCATCATATGCTATTACGTTAGTATATATGTCGACGGAAACTCGGAATAACACAGTAACTCTCACAGCCGTCGTACATCTTGGAAATATCAGAGGAAAACAATTCCTTATCAGTCATCCAGTAACGGAAAAGCTTTATATACCTATATAGACGTCGATAGCATATTATTCAACATAACATCTGGATATAAAACAACATGGCCGCCACATATGTGTTTGAAATTTTGTATTTATGTTCTTTGAACCTCTCGCTAACGGGAAAAAATAATGCCATACTGGTACAAATCGTTCGAATTACACATAAAATCTTACAATTTCAAAAAAATATTGTACTTATCGGCCGCCTCCTACAGGTATGGCATTATCACACTTCTATTTATGATCATACAAAGAACGAGTAAAAAAAAATACAGGGTGGTACAAATCGTTCTGCAAGATAAAAAATATTTACATCTTTGGAGCGGTATGGCGGCCATTTGGCCCCGTCGGAAAAGTATGGCATGGTGATTTTCGTGAATGGCTACTCGACGACAATTATTCGTGCAAAAATTAGCCTGGTACAAATGGTTCAATTTTTGGTTTTTAATTAACATGTTTGCGTCGGTATGGCGGGGTGTAGGCCGCGCCGGAGAAGTATGGCATTACGCGATCGCCTACTTCGTTTTTCATCGACTATCGGAAAATACAAGATTTTTTGTGGTACAAATCGTTCGACTTTCGTAATTTATGCGACACGTTCGATTAACGCTCACGCGTTTGGGCCCCCGGTACTGGCGCTATGACCATGATTTTCCTTTTCGTCATTACGTAATTATACCCCTGTAGACTCGCCAGCCTGGTACAAATGGTTCGGAATTCAGTGTCAAGATCTCCCGGTCTATAAGCCAACCAAAGCGTATTCGAATAGTTGGTGTTCAAGTTGTTAGGTTGCTAAATGATATATCCTACCTATTGATCATTCTGCCAGTCGTTATTCGGCGAATCGTTGTCTGCGGATCTAAAATCTGCCAATAGGTAGTCGGCGAGTCATGTACGGGCGGTTTGAAAAGTCAGTGACTTTAAGTAAAACAAAAACCATTTTAACATATAAACTTTTTAATCACAATTCTGATCTCCTTGGTAGCTGGCCGTTTTTTTGTTTTTTTTTAAAAAGGTGGGAAAATTAAAAAGTTATTGAGGCATATGTCGAATACGGTCGGAAAATTGTTGGAAAATGGAAAAAAGCGAATTTCGTGTGTTAATTAAACATTACTTTTTACGTGGAAAAACTATTAAATAGACTGTTTAAAAAAATATTATGGGGAATCAGCTCCTTCTCATGGAATGGTACATAAGTGGTTTACAGAATTTCGTTCTGGGCGTGCCACTACCAATGACGCAGAACGCTCTGATAGGCCAATTGAAGTCACCACTGATGATGTCGTGAATAAAGTTCACGATATTGTTTTGGATGACCGTCGAGTTAAGATTCGTGAGATAGCTGAGACTGTACACATTTCATCTGAACGAGTTTTTCATATCTTGCATAATATTTTGAATATGAAAAAGCTTTGCTTGCTGACAGCTGATCAAAAACGACTTCGTGAAACAACTTCCGAGCAATGCTTAGCCAAATTCAAGCGTAATCCCAATGAATTTTTACGTCGTTTTGTGACGGTAGATGAAACGTGGATCCACCATTATACGCCAGAGACGAAAAATCAGTCAAAACAGTGGACTTCTGCTAACGAACGGGCCCCAAAGAAAGCGAAAACCGTTAATTCGGCAGGAAAGGTAATGGCCACTGTTTTTTGGGGCAGCCAAGGGGTTATTTATATAGATTATTTGGAGAAAGGTAAAACAATAAATGGCCCTTATCATGCTACATTGTTGGAAAAATTCAACGCAGAAGTTGTGAAAAAACGGCCACATCTGGCAAAGAAGAAAATCCTTTTTCACCACGACAATGCCCCTGCACACTCGTCGGCAGTCGCAACAGCCAAATTAGTAGAATTGCGTAACGAAATACTGCCCCACCCACCTAATTCTCCGGATTTGGCCCCATGTGATTTTTTTTTTATTCCCAAACATGAAGAAATGGCTCGGTGAGAAAAGATTTTCATCAAATGAGGAAGTCATAGCTGAAACTGAAGCATATTTTTCAGGGTTTGACAAAAAATATTTTTTGGAGGGGTTGAAAAAGCTGGAACATCATTGGATGAAGTGTATGGAGTTGAAAGGAGATTATGTAGAGAAATAAAATTAAAAAAGGTGAAAAAAAATTTTTTTTTCTGCAAAAAGTCACTGACTTATCAAACCACCCTCGTATTAGGTACCCATATGTATGTATGAGATGTTACAAAATGCGTACCCCTAGCCGCACACAGTCACGGTTATAATTTAAAGTCCTACCTCAGTGCATTCCGTCACATTCTAAATTCAACTTCGTAAAAGTTTGCGTTCGAAATTCCGTTTTACTTCACTTTCTAGTGAAATGACGCTGAACGTATTTTGTATGAAGATAATTTATGGGATACTACAAACACGAATTTTTCAGAGTGTTGATCCACGTTATTATTGTTAAAAAACATACGTTAAACAACATTAAAATATATACATAAAATAACTTAATTTGGTAACTGTCGCCATATCGTAAGTAAAAAAAAAAACTTTTTTTGAAAACTTTCATCTCAATATTTATTTATTTTCAAAGAAATATATCTATTTTATTTTCAAAACACGATATTTATTATATATACTTACAACATATTCAAATTACAAAGTAATCGGATCAGTAGTTTGGCTACAAAAAAATATAAATCATTTTCCTTTTTTTGCGATTTTCTCAAAAACCACAAGCATTTAAGAGTTAAAATTTAGTGAAAGTACATTTATTTATTAATTAAATAGATATGCTAACAAAATGTAAATTGTAAATTACGTTGGAGTGGAGTACAGTTACATTGTTGAGAAGTACATAAATTTACACTTCAAATACCACATAAATACATCATTCGATAAAATTATAGTAGAACACAAAAGTATTTAATCTACGTTTCTTTACTAAAATTAAAATTAAGGTGCTGTTATTAACAAGGTGATTTCAGTACGTTATTTCTGAATCTGAAATCTTGGAATCAAACCATGCACCTAGATCCCTGATAAGAGAGACTCGCTGCAGAGGAGTATTTTCTATAACATAGTCTAACACAATAGGTTGTTTGTTTTTAGTAAATGATATTACACTGCATTTTTCTTATGTTAAATTGCATATTGTTAACCGAACACCATTTATCCAAGATCACCAAGTCATATTCATACATAATTAAGGTTAATAAACCGGTAAAGAAAAATCATGTTTTCGCTAGGGGCACTTCGACCATGCTTACCCTGGCTATACCTTTTACTCGTGTATTTGTTTCTTTTATGAACGGTTGCGGGGTGCCTCGTTCGCACACTTACCATATGGCTCAATGGATTTGAATAAACAGGCAGTCGGCGGATTTGCCTTGATGTCGAACGAAACGAAAGACTATCAAAACAAAATAAAAACTCAGAAGGCCCATTTTTATTAGGGCTCCGTACCCAAAGGGTGAAAGCGGAACCCTATGAATATGCCTCCAATGTCTGTCGAAACTCGCACAGTATTCACTCAAGTTCGTAAAAAGTTAAGTGGTTGATTATCTCAGCTTCTATTATAGATAGAATGGTGAAATTTAATGGGCGGTGGGTCCTATTTGAGTACTGTTTTTTGAGCTGTAAATAATTCCCGAGAACCAAGCCGTTCCAGAGATCCACGCGTTGTACGCCAGCTTGACGCTCGGTAGCGTACACAGGCCTTATATTTCGAAAAGTTTAAGGGTACTGTTTTTTGAACCCAGATATTCCGTAGGTACTATTTGGGTACTATTTATTTGCATAATTAGATCCTGGATATCGTTACGGTGTACGCTATCTTGACGGTCACAAGAAAAAGGTTTGTTCGCGGTGCGAACAGTCGGTCAAATGCGTTTTTGAATTCAGTTCGTACTGGCCACTAACGATGGGTGCGGAGATTTTGTATTATTTCGGAAAAAAAAATGAAATAAAATTCATTACGGCCCGTGGGCTCATATTAAGAAATCTCTAAAGCCCGTGGTCACAATAGGGCCTTAGAGACCGCTTTGCCTGCCTGTAATGACACCGTTTTCGAGCAAGTGTGATGAAAAAGAAATATTGAAACATGTGAGGTCCATATTTTTTTGCAATATGCAATCGTAAAGTATTGTCTGGCAATGTATTCTCTCCTACGTAGGTACCTACATTACTATACATGTATATTAAAATCATCGTTATTATGATTCTTTCAACTTTCTTCATCCATCCATTCATACTAAATATTATAAATGCGAAATTGTGTCAGTATGTATGTATGTTACCACCTTGTACTAAAACGGCTGAACTGATTTAGTTAAAATTTGCTTTAATTAGAACCCAAAGTGTGTCTAACAGTTTGGGTTCTAAAAAAGGGCAAATAGTAGTATTTATTCCAGAAATTTTGCTTAAAAGTGTTGAAAATTGGGGTGGAAGTTTGTATGGGGAGTCAAAATAACCGCTGACCCAATTAAAAGGAAATTTGATATACATAGATATAGTTTCACCAGGTTTATAACCGTTGATTATTACTAATTCCACGCAGGCGAAGACGGGCTAAATCTAATTATATTACAAATCCGAAAGTAGTACCTACCAACATGTTTTCACGTCAACCACTGAACCGATTTAGATGAAATTTGTTGGCGTTTAAAATTGTAATTAGTTAGAGGAGCCGGCGAACTTCGAGGAATGTCGGCGAGGGTAGGAAAGGGCAAAATAGGGGTTAGGCAATTCATTTTAAAGTTACAAAGGCGAATGCGCGTGCTAAATTTAGTATATAATATTGTACCAAATTAATAAACCAGCAGCTTCTTTTTCAGGTTCACTATGCCTCGAACGTATGTCAGAAAAGAAATGGAAAGTATGAAATTTGTTTTTTCGGTAGAGGTATAAAATAATGATTTTTTACGGTGTTGAAATACAAAAGTATTTTCTAAAATTTTTTATATAAAATACCCTTATCTTTATGATTTTTTTACTTAATTAGCCATAATTGCTACTAATAACGAGTCTCTAGAAAAGGCGCGTCAGGGATTAATAAAATTAAAGAAAAACAAACAGGTCGGGGTGACTTTAAGACTGTGCAGAGCAAAATTCGCGAAAACGCCACTCAAGGTTAAGTTAATAGTATCAACAATATTGTAAAAATGATGTAATAAACGAGTCACTTCGCTTCTCAAAGGTTGTCTTCGTTGTATGTTCTTATTTAATATGTCTTGAAATTTTTAAGAAACGTCGTTTTTTACTAAATATTCTTGACGGAAAAACCTCAAAATGCCGCTTGCCGTTTAGTAAGACATTTTTTTAGGAATTCGTTCAGAAATCTCGTTTATGTACACCTTAATATCTAAGCTAGCGATAATATAAATTTTTTTCAATATATTGCCATTTTGGCTGCCAAAATGGTAATGTTGCTGCCAAAATTTGACAGTCGCCCGCGGGCTTTCAGCGAGAGAGCATGTCGCTTTGTTGAAAAATGACAGCTCGATTTTTAAATGTAATTTGCCGTGTATGCTATCTCTGGTTCATATGGAAAATGGTGTAAGTATGATTTATTAATAATTGAGTTTGACATACCTAGTATGTAACAAAGGAGAATTATATTAATAGAAATTTATTTAGTGAAATTCAAAATGTGACATCATTCTAGATCCAACATGGCGGAAAACCCAAGATGGCGGGCTAGTTATTTTTGAGGCACTCCTATACTATGGGTATCAAACGTATCAAATGAAAGGGCTTGCTGAGAATACTTCGAAAAATAAAGTGACATCACTTTAAATCCAATACCTATAGCAGACTTCTCCTTTATCTTTATGCCGGACTGTTTTTAATTCTTTCCTACAATACGGGCACTAAATGAAAGGAATTGCTGTACGGGGGTTTTTAGTCTAAAATCATTATAATAGCTCACAGAGATCAGATACTATAGAGTACGGTTGTTCGTCCATTTGTATGGGAACCAAGCGTGTAACATTTTGCGTCGCTACGATGACGTCACGAGAGTAATTTAGTGATGGGCAACAAAAAATGCGCGACTCCGATTTAACAGCATCGATTGTCAAGCGGCTAAACGATTTAAGATCTTTAGCATTTTTAATCGATTTACATATCGATAAAACACGACAGAAAAATGATAATTCGTTTCCACAGCATAATGCGAAATAGTTTTAAAATGTTTTAACACTTACACTTATTATTAAAACGAGTATTTTTAAATTAAAGTACAATGCCTTGGTACCGCGGTAGTTGTTACTAGTGTTTTACATTATCACGATGACGTAATTTAGGCAAGTTGGTTTTTATTTACTAATAATACCCAGAAACTCTATGATTGTTCATATGCATAGCTTCAATGGAGGATTTGACAACATCTCTCTATCTCTTTCAAACTCACTTTAAAAAATGTTCGCGCGCTGAATACAAACTTGTCATTAAGGGTGCAATACTTAACTGTTCCGTAACAAATATTGTTGAAGTTGACATCAAATTCGACTTGCAAGATTTGATTACAGACAGACAAACAAACTAATCAAACAAACATCGGGACATGTGAAACTAAATAAAAGCTTGTAATAACAATAGATATATGAAATACTGATCGTGTAACTCCCTCCATTCATAGTAGTAGGTATATTCAAGTATTTCTGATAATACGAGCTGTTCACTTATTACCACGTTTTATAGCTACATTATAATATGCATTTTTTTTATCATTTTTCTGTCTGATTTTAATCGATTATGAAATCGGCATTGAAATTAGCAGGTGCACATCACTATTGACAGGATAATGAGAAATCGGCCTGGAACGCGGTTGGTCGACGCCTCGAGAGTTTGGCTTGACTACTTTTACATTGCTGGTTTTCAATATGCGCAAGTTTGGCGCAACAGATTAAAGCCGCAATGGAAAACGAGCATTGGACACAAGGCATTCGCTACTAATTTGGTAAAACTAATAAAGAGCTACAAAATAAATCGTTTTCACAAAAATAACAGATATTTCAAGACAGAAAGTACTTACCGATGATAGGTAACACCCTGATGACCAACTCCACCAACGCTGGTGTTGTTTGTACAGTTAATTACGGCACACTTAGTCATTTTCTTTTTTTGATGTGACGTTGCTCGCGGAAGGCGGTCGGAAGCGAACTGAGGTTAGAAGCGAGCAAAGTGGACATATTGTCTACTTTTTCCACGCGCGGTAGGTAAACTTTAGCATTCTATCTCGATCTGTGTTCTGTGTAATAGCTCCTTACCTATTGAAGACCTAGACTTTTTGAAACTTACCGGCAAACGACCTAGCAACAATAAGATGCGTTGAATTAGATGATCAGGCTGCAAAATCTGTCCAATGATAATTCATCTATTTCTCAGGACTCCAACTATCTCCATAACAAATTTCATCTAAATTGGGTCCAGCGGTTGCATATATAATAGACAGACAGAGTTACTTTCCCATTTATAATATTGTATGGATGTACGTAAGTGAAAGCCTAATACCTACCCGGGTATGGCAGAAGAGGAACAAAAGCTTAAATAATGATGTAGAAATTAGAGCACTGTGCAATATTTCAGATCAAATTACAGGCGAATGTTCTTGGATTCAATTCAGAACAATAATATCTGCTTAAAGGCAGCCTTAAATCAGATGTTAAGTTAACCCGACGAGCGTGTATGCGAACGGAGTGAAGGTTGAAGAAGCGAGAGACGTATGTGAGAGTCATAGCCAATTAAGCCAATGTGCCTACCGGGAAAAAGGCGAGATCTTATGTATCTTAAATATACTTTAAACGCGCTAATCTTGTATATTTATTTTTATGTTTATTTACCTATACAAGCGATCTTAGAAAAGGCTCTAACGATTTGGACGAAATTTGGATTATAAAGGTTTTCGGGGTTGAAAAATCAGGCAGGGGCACCTTATGGACTACATAAACCTAAAAATAAATAATACACAATCGTCGAATGCAAACGTGTTTTTCCATATATTTTTTTCAACAATAACCCTTCATATCCCGATACCTTATACATACTTCAATTCAATTTGAATTTAACACTGAGCTGAAGGAAAACATCGTGAGGAAACCTGCACGCATTTGCGAAGTTATTCAAAGATGAATGTGAAGTCTCCAATCCGCACTGGGCCCGCGTGGGGACTATAGCCCAAACCCTCTCGCGATGACAGGAGGCATGTGCCCAGCAGTGGGACGCAAAAAGACTGTAGTAGTAGTAGTAGTAGCATATGGGATTAATATTTTATTGATCCTATAAGTATGTATATGGTCTCATTCGATTCAGCGTAAAAAAGTACTTCACTTGCCCAATTGGTAAATACCCCGCCCATAAAAAAATTTAGGGGTAGGACTCCTAAATTTTTTTAGGACTCGGCTGATTCTCATTTCTAGTGGGCAAATAAATCTATAAACAAAGTTTCATTCATGTACATATTTTTCCGCTAAAATATGCTATTTTTCCTGTGCTAAAATAGCCAGTTTCCTTGTTAGCTTGATTCCATTCCAGTGAGCAGTTAGTAGTTGATTCATTATCAGTGGGCATTTGTTATTCCTCGCCGAGTTTCCCGGTACTTGTTCAATAATTGGAATGCATTGACCTATTTGGACTTAATTCTTATGCTGCGCCATTGAGACGTTGTCTGGTGAATCGATTTAAACACTTTTTATACTACACCTACTCGGAAAGTCAATTCAAACTAACCCATTAATTGGGGAGAAAGTTGCTCATTAATCCTCCTTCAAAATCTGATTAATAATGTTGTATGCAAATCCATTATTACACACTTTACCCATGTAGTAATATTGTATGAAAATCCATTATTCCACAGTTATGTTTTTTTTTTAAATTCCAAAACGAGCCATGGATGCGTGTAAGTTAATACTTTTTTTTACTTGACACTGCCGACTTTACACAAGCTATATAGACGTTCTAAACGAATGTACATCAAAAAAGTTTTTCGGAAAAAAAACTCGAAAATGCGATAACAATATCGTTAAATGGTTTGAAGAAACA
The DNA here is from genome assembly GCA_963971205.1 of Aethes cnicana. Classification (NCBI taxonomy): domain Eukaryota; kingdom Metazoa; phylum Arthropoda; class Insecta; order Lepidoptera; family Tortricidae; genus Aethes; species Aethes cnicana. Next base: position 7,848,305 of record OZ020272.1, read on the forward strand.
TATGCATTGATTAATTATACTAAATATGATTTTATATTTCGGGTTGCACGCAAGAAATTTTGTAATGATCTGTCTCGTCACTGGCTGTAAAGACGCGGCGCGCCCAAATTAAAAAAAAAAAGTTGGCGCGGTTTTCACTTTAAAAAAAAGAATATCGCGCGCCTTTCGTTTCATTGTAATAAAATAACTTTGAATTTGCTTTTGTGTTTGAAATGTCTTCAACAAATGAGGAAAGTAGCGATGGTAGTATTATTGGAACGCCACCTGAAATATTAATTCATGCTCAACAAGCAATTAACAATCTTTTACCGGAAAAATCAAAAAATAAATACATGAAGCAGTATGAAGAATTTATGCAGTGGAAGACTGAAAAGCAAGCTTCTTCTTTGTCGGAAAATGATTTTCTAGCCTATTTTAGTGAAAAGTCTTCAAAATATAAGCCTAGCAGAGCAGCCTGTGGGCTATATATTCAATGCTGAGAAGTACATTGTTATCCAGAGATAATATTGACATAAAGAAATACTCAAAATTAGCAGCATTTCTGAAAAAGAAGTCTAGTGGGTTTCGCAGTAAGAAATCCAAAGTGCTAACGGCAGATGAAATCAATTCTTTTTTGCAAAAACGCTTCAGATGATACTTATTTACCTATCCTATATATCAAAATTTTTGTACGAGATTTTGTTGTATTTTTTTTTCCTCGTAAGAGTAGTATAAAGTATTATATATCCCTCGAGGGTAAGTATTGATTACTCAACTCGTGTTGTTTAAGGCCCTCCGCTTCGCGTCGGGCCTCAAATGGCCACTCGTTGAGTAATCAATGCCTTACTCCTCTTGGTGAATAAATAACTATTATTCGTCGCTTATCGCTGATTTAATCTCAAAACAAAATGACATTGTAATGCACAGTGATGGATTAAGCTAGCGTGGGGCCCGTAGCTAATTGAACTAAGGGGCCCTTTTTGACATTGGAAATGTCTGTTCGTTCGCTCCAGTATAGGCTTCGATTTCACGAAAAAGTGCAATCCCCAATATCTCGGAGAGTTGTGAAGATATGATATTCAAAAATGTGTTTTGCGGTCAGAAGATTTGCAAGAATTCATTCATCACAATTAGGTACTGTGATGAATTCATTCTTTCAACTCTTATTTAGATGATTTTATATGATTTATTTTTATTAACTTTGAAATTGCGGTGATGGCACACAAAAATTTTATTGCATAAGGTGGCCGTTTTATCTGGGGGCACGGCAGTGCCCCCGCCAAGTCGAGCGCGAAGCAAACACTGCGGTACCATCCTTTACTGGAACCATTTCGCCGCATTTTCAGGCCCCTATTTGAGAACCTCTGGATAAGACCAGAACGAAAAAATTTTCGTCATCCAGTAAGCTATAATCACATACTTAAAATCCAAAATTTCAAGTCTGTAGGTCATTTAGTTCCGAAGTTAAGCGAAAGCAAAGTTTCGCATTTATGACACTCACTCACTCATGAATCTCATGATCATCAAAATAGAACTAGTACTTCCCATAAACTCAGAGAGCTGAAATTTGGTACAGAGTTAGGGTTTAATGGCCACATAAAGGGAAAACTATAAAAACTAGGATAATCGAAGATCTGGAGTACCTGGTGACCCTGATTAGAAAACACAAGAGCCCAACCACACTATTAGAGATCGACATACCGCCTATACAAAAAATATTCAACTTGGTGGGCTGCTTCATTTGATGTCAAAAATCGAAGGTCTGAAGTATCTGATGAAGAACCCTCAGCTGGTCTCAGCTGTATTAGAGATATGGTAATGCCCCCTTCTACTATTGGTACTGTGGCGGGGGGTTGATGTTAGCTCAGGTAGATGCTGCAGACACGGAGATCAGCGGTGGAGTCCGAAGACACGAAGACGATGCCTAGCTTATTAAAATATCTAAATCTTGAAGACTGGCCCTATTACTGCCCTAATACTGCGGAACTAAGAAATAATAGATTTTAAGTTGAATTGATATTTTATTTTGAGAGATGCGTACTTTACAATGTCTATAAAAAGACCCCATAATAAAAGCTACACAATTCTACGCTTAAAATTACCTATTTTTGGAAGAGAATGTGTCAACTAACCGATTGTACTCGGCCAGTCTCCACATTTCCCTCCTCCCCTTTCGAGGAACCGCCTAGCTAACGAGGTCCCTACCCTATGTCGGAATTTTATGTTACAAAACTAAGACTGTTCCTGTATAAGGAATAACCAACCTTTCCATCCATATTCATTATATATAATTAACACTCTTAAAAGAAAATCTGAATCAATAATGAATATTAGAAAAGGTGGATTTCGGACCAAAAAAAATTCCGACGAATAAAAAAAATGTCCGCAGACATATCTAATCGATCTATCCTAACCTGACACAATATTGTTCGAAAAGCTAAATTATGTAAACTTTGAAACCTCTCCTTGCAATAAAAAATTACAGACTTGCGGAAGTCACATAATTTTCTTTTAAAAGGTAAGCTTTAAAGCAAACGAGCGACCGCACAACAATATTTTAAAGATTCTCTTCTTGGCGATCCATGGGGTGCAGTCCCTTACATATGAGGGGTCGTCTGCCCGCCCATGGATATACCTCGAAGACACGGTCGTAGAGTAACTTCCACAAATCGCCTCGGTGACAGCACATGAAAAAAAACAAAGGTGTGAGCATGGTCTTTAAGCAACATATTATAAATCATAGCTAGGCAGGTTCTAAAGAGAGAGAAAAAAATTATTTAAAATTAATTAATTTGTTTGAACACAAAGGCAGCTGATAGTTATTTAAAAAAAAATGAAAAATAATTAAAAAGGGATCTCTATGTTTATTTATTACTGACTATGACAGCGGTATCATAAATATTATTATGAAACCGTTTATTAATAACTAATCATTGCCATTTATTTATTTAAATTCATTAGGCAATGTGCTCGATACAATAGCCTATAAAAGAAAAACACTAAGAATAGAATCACTATGTCACTGAAAGAAAAAGTCATTATCCTAATAATTATAAAAGACACATATATACACATTCTACACACAGGTTACGCTTTCTACATCAAGAAATTCTCAACAAGTATACACTATACACTATCTACATTATCTACATATATTACATACATCAACCCCCCGCTACATTTGATGGACGCGCGCTCGGTGGAAAGGAGAACATCACATTTGGTGTACGCGCGCTCGGTGGAAAGGAGAACATCTACATTTAGTGGAAGTTGCTCTCAGTGGAAAGAAGAAGTAGTGGAGCCGTTCTCGATGGAAGGAAGAACACGCACGGAACGAGAAACAATCGACAATGGAATGGATGTCGCGCTCTTGAAGATGATGGTGAAGCGCTTTCAAGGAATGATGGAATGGACAACCACATGGCGAAAAACACGGTTGTACCGATTTTATTTATATTAATCAAAATTTTCATCCATTGTCATATGCACCACGTTCATTTATTTAAGGAAAATGGCTGCCCATAAGAATCACAATAATTATTTATAACAATATTTTACTGTCCTTTTGCTATATTACAAATAATAACGATAGATTCACGAGGAATAATTTAATATCATATATATTTTTTTTATAATTCTAAATAAATTCACTTCGATCACTTTTCTGGAGCAAGAATCCGTTGGAGGAACTCTTCATGCTGCGTCAGGAACGAAAGATTTCTTCTTCAAAGTTCTCTTATGTTGTGATCATAATTTTTCTTCTTGTTATTATGAATTTCTCCCCAATATTCCTTTATTCGTGAAAGGCAGGTAAACTTTTCTATACTCGCAATTTTTATTTTATATTGAATATAATTACTTTTATAATAATGTTTATTTTGATATATGATTGACTTTGTCATATTTCAAAACATTTTTCATTAATATTTTATATGGTGTTATGGATGCACCCTTAATTCACAAGCAAACCCGATCAGGAACACTAGTATAGCTAAAATATCAGATATCAAGTACGGCGAAAACATGATTCACTGCTGCACCTATAGCCAGCGCATCGCGTCTTGGGTGGCCACTGCCGCGCACCACCCGAAAACCAAGAAAAAGCTAATTTAATTCCGTCCCAACATCGGTCGGGTTCACCCGTAGGTTAGGTTAGGCTAGGCATCCTAGATCATAGACAGTCAATTCGGCTCTAACATCGACCGCGTTCACTCCTATTTAATCTTATTATAATCTTTTGTAATCATGGTAATTAAAGTGTGTGTTTAAATATCTTATTTAATTAATCTCTTCACAATCTCCATCCTCCTGCGGCCGAAAATCGTAATTGGCGCAGTCGGTAGGATCCTCGGTCAGTGCGAAAGACATTATCACAAAAACTGTGCAGTTCGCGGAGACTCTCACAAATCGGGAACTTTCGTGGCTGAGTGACTTTCGTGGCTGAAGTGACTTTTAAGTTCGTTCGAGGATCCAGAATCTACGTGGCGACCACGGGAGGTGTACCCAGACATAGATACGCGGAGATCGAGAATGATACTGTGAGTTTTATACTGAGATTTCTATAGTGTTGCTATCCTATCCTTTCCTTCCCAAGCTAGTTAAGATTATCAAAAAATTTTCATCCTAGGAATTCCGATTCCCCGGAGATTGTATCTCCTAGGAGGTTAGCTAGAATTGTAGAAGTAGACTCTAGAAGAGATTTAGAGGGAGCTATGGCTCAAAACGACCTTGATAGTATATTTAAGGCCGTACGGATGGTGCCGGACTTTGAAGGCAATTCGAACGTTTTAACTAGATTTATTCGTTTGTGCGATCAATTAGTAGCCACATATTTGTCAGAAACCGGGGTCAGAGGTAAACAACCTCGCTTTATTAAATGGTATACTTGTCCTGAAAAGAAACCAGAATAAACTAGTTTCTGAATTTAACAGTCATATCAGTCTTAGTAAAGCCTGGATGACTGAGCATTCGAAGATAATTTCACAATTAACGTCGAATCAGATCAGTATAAATAGTACTCTATCGCTATTAGTAAAAAATAGTCAAGACGTACAGCAGAAGCTAAAATATTTCGCTAGATTTGCTCAGATCTTGTCTATAGTTAATGAAAAATATAGATCATTTGAGTAATGAACTTTACAGGATATAAGACATCCTAGCGTTTGTCAAAGCGTACGCATCACTCAATGTTGCGAATAGATATTTTGGGTAGTATGATAAGTAAACTTAGAAAACTTTATGGTAGGAATAGTGTGTTAAATCTGGAACATAGAGCGGTCATTCTCCAGAACGATGTTATAATTCTAATTAACGCGTCGCTTTTTTTCCTCTTACTTTTCAATGAGTTTTATCTCAAATATAGTATCTTTTTGATCATTAAAACTTAAATCCTTATTGGGCACATTAAATATATTGACGGTTAATTAGTTAAAAATAATTTAAAATTTCTGTGGCGCGTGAATTAGAAAAACGACGTGTTATTTAGAATATTACACTTTTCCATGACGTGTGAATTATAAAAACGACGTTTTAATTAGAATATGTTATTTTTGCTGGATGCAAAACATACAAAACGGACCCGGAAAAATAATTAGGTATAAATAAAAATCTTTTTTAAATTAAAACAAAAACGTTAGTGAGCAGTCTTTTTATTACAAAAGGCAATATGGAAATAAAATAGAATTAAAACATTTTGAAAATTCTTAATAAAACATCCATTACGACAAACATAAGTAAAAATCTCTCCAAAATCGTTTTAAAATCAACACACTACAAGATAAAAGATAGTCTTCCAATTTGGCACTAAACATAAAAACAAATATTCTTTAAGGACGCAAGAAAAAATCTGTGGATCTGTGTTTCTCGAGTGCATCGTTACTTTTTGGTTTTCCCATGCTAAAACGGAAGGACTTTTTAGTATGATTATAAAAAATTAATGCACTTTATTATGTAGCAGTCACATTAAACTACTATTATTGAATCAAATGACAAAAAAAAGAGTAAATGCTCATGCTTTAAATAATACGCAAGTATATACTTGAATAAGGAAACTTTAGGAACAAACACACAGACCAAGAGAAAGTTATTGTTAATAAGTAGGTATATGTAATTATGCCGCCGAAAGAAGCTGTATGCAAGTATTTAGCTTTCAACCGGTATTATGTATTATATATGATGGAGATCGAAAGGGGAGGCTTATGTTCAGCAGTGGACGTCTTTTGGCTGAGGTGATGATGGTGATGATAATGTAACTATGCATGTAGGTCAATTCTTACGGTAAGTAATTATTATTCTGAATTTAAACTATAATATAACTATACATATGACGATATTTTTCCACAAATTCTAATTAACGCGTTGATTTTCGACGCGTTAATTAGACGCGTGAATTAGGGATTCTTGAAAAACACAAAATAACTTTTAAAGGTACATGTAATAAATCACAGAATCTAGTATCAATTAAATATTGCGACCTTTAATGTATTCTGTAACTCTCATAGCAATAAAGTTGCTGGTTGATTTTTAAAATGTAAGCTTGTTAATTAGAAATTTCTTAAACCAAAACGCGTGAATTAGATACTTACGTGCGTAATCTGCGGCCTGGACACAACTGACACTACCATCCCGCACGGGGCTTTGGGCGCGACTGACTGCTTGACCGAAATGCGGTAGCGAGATCCGTGCCTACATTCCGACCACTGGTGTGGTCAAAAACGATCGCGACGCGTGATTTAGGATACGTTTCGAGACAAAGTAATTATAATTGAATTTTTTGTGGTTTATGACTGTATTGACTAGATTTTTTTTGTACAGTGAAAATATATATTCTTTTGTGAAATAAACTTGTTTTCATCGGGTTTTCTTTATGTATATCATCAGGAAAAATTGGAACGTAAGTAGTTTTGGTAGTGGGACGCGACGTGTTTATTAGGAGAATGGGACTTTTAGATTTTTTTTCCACCCGAAGCATTTTAACTATCTCTTTGAAAATTCATGTACAGCTCAATACAAATACCTTCTACGATAAAAAAATATAAACCATGATAAAATCTATGATTTTATATGGTTAAAGAGTGAAGACAAGCAAAAATGTACGTCTGGAGAATGACCGACAGAGTATTATAGTGTAATTAAACCGGGGTCGTTTTATGTTGAAAAAAGAATAGTAATAGTATTTAAATTTCCCATCATCTTGCCGAACTTGTTCAATTTTTAGAAACTTTCCATAGTCCCCAACAAATTTAACGTTACTATAATACCCCCTTCCCCATACATAGCAACCTGTAGTACTTCTCACGTATACATAGAGGCTGAATGCCCGAAGTACAACTCTCGATACCTCTGCAACGAAGAGACGAATCATCAACTCAGAACTCAACCGGACTGTATCCTAAGCCTCATCAATGACCAATCCTTTACTGAATCCTGCAAGAAGATGCCAGTAACCTTCAAAAAGGAAGCTATGGAAAAATTGGACGACAGAAACTACGCGCTTGTCTTTCCCTTGCCGACGAAGATTCATTTGATATGCGGACGAGAAACCTACAATACATATCATGGAAGCTACTTAGTAACTGTACCTCAAGGATGCCAGCTGAAGACGCAGCAGTTCAACATCATACGAGGGGCGTTCAAAATATTCTCGGTATTGGAATGAAAACAAACAAGTATGAACAGTTTGATATTTTTTATTTTTCAATATACTACTACCCTATGTTAATACACTTAAAAGATCGATCAATTATTTTTTTTAATCCCTCATAAAAATATTTTTTATCCTTGGTATAAAAGTGCTCCTCTACTGCCGCCTTCAACGCCTCATCGTCAAAAAATCGATTTCCACGCAGATCCTTTTTGAGATTGGGGAACAAAAAGAAGTCGCTGGGGGCTAAGTCCGGACTATACGGTGGATGAGTTATAGTTCCGAACCCACATTCAGCAATAGCTGCCTTGGCAATATGAGCAGTATGGACAGGGGCGTTGTCATGCAGAAGCAGAATACCTTTAGACTTTCCTCGCCTTTTTTCTTTTATTGCGTCCCTTAATTGATGTAGAATATTCGCGTAGTACTGTCCCGTGATATTTACACCTTTTTCTTTATAATCGATCAACAATACTCCTTCACAATCCCAAAATATTGTTGCCATGACCTTGCCAGCGGAAGGGACGACCTTGAACTTCTTGGGATGAGCTGAACCCTTAATGTGCCACTGCATGGACTCCTGTTTACTCTCTGGGTCATAATGATGAACCCAGGTTTCATCTCCAGTAACTATCTTTTGCAGCACCTCATCAGGATTTTCACCACACAGGTCAATAAAATCGGAACAGCAAGCTGCACGCACATCTTTTTGAAGTCGAGTCAGCATTCGCGGAACCCATCTTGCACTGACCTTTGACATATTAAGATGGTCATGGATAATGTCATGTACGGTACCAATAGAAAGATTGGTTACTTGAGCTATTGATTTTATCTTCACTCGACCATCTTCCAATATAAGGTTTTCCACCTGATCAATATTTTCTTGTGAAGTAGCTACTACAGGCCGGCCAGGTCTAGGGTCATCTTCAATACTCTCCCTGCCACGTTTGAATTCGCTTGACCACTTTTGAATTGTAGATAAAGAAGGAGCAGACTCACGGTAAACACAATCCATTTCCTCTTTTATGGTTTTTTGGTTTTTACCCTGTTTCGTCAAGAATTTTATTACGGAACGATGTTCTAATTTCGTTAACATTGTTAATTCACTCATTATGTTCGTGTTTGTTCAGAAATTGCAGAAAAACAAAAGAACATCTCGGTTTGAATTATACTTTTTTTTAATGTCAAAGAATGAACCTTACCAGCCAGTAACAAAACAAATTCAAAAAGAGGTTATAAGATATCAATACCGAGAATATTTTGAACGCCCCTCGTAAATGTCAATGATCACGTCGAAGGACAACCTATAAAAATTATGAAGATACCAGATTTTGCTGAAGAATCACACTCGATCCAGCCCGCTCTCAATTTAAACTCTGTAAATCTCCAGCATCTCCATGGTATTGAAGAAAGAATCTTGCAGCAGAAACCTCTACAGATCGAGGAAGCCACTACGCGGACACTATACCACACTACTATACCTTTTTATGGGATACTATCTATCGCCGTGATATTTACCCTGTATATCGTTCTGAAAAGACACAGTATTCTGCGACGTACGAGGATCTTCCCTGCGACGTAATCATCAACCAGGAATCACGAAGAACCCCAGAATCGGGAAACTAGCAAAGAGACTCCAGCGACATTTTCGCTCAATGTCCTAAAATAGTCGCTGTTCTAAGGGGGGAGGTGTTATGGATGCACCCTTAATTCACAAGCAAACCCGATCAGGAACACTAGTATAGCTAAAATATCAGATATCAAGTACGGCGAAGACATGATTCACTGCTGCACCTGTAGCCAGCGCATCGCGTCTTGGGTGGCCACTGCCGCGCACCACCCGAAAACCAAGAAAAAGCTAATTTAATTCCGTCCCAACATCGGTCGGGTTCACCCGTAGGTTAGGTTAGGCTAGGCATCCTAGATCATAGACAGTCAATTCGGCTCTAACATCGACCGCGTTCACTCCTATTTAATCTTATTATAATCTTTTGTAATCATAGTAATTAAAGTGTGTGTTTAAATATCTTATTTAATTAATCTCTTCACAATCTCCATCCTCCTGCGGCCGAAAATCGTAATTATGGCTTAGGTAGGTTAATATTTTCATTCATAGAACAAATAGTTCGTAGGTATTGTGAATGAAGGATAAATAAATAAAGTTTGTGATAGGATGTTCGTGAATAGAAACCTTTATGGTGAGTTTTGTAGTTGTCATTTAATAAGATTTTGAATGAAGAGTAAATCTTTGACATGACGTTGTGACATATTTGTCAAATGATAATAAATGGTTTATAGGTAAACAAATACTTATGAAATAAATAATAACGTAAAGAATATGAGTAGGTAGGAAGTTTTTATAGTATTAATTAAAGATAATTGAATATGCAGTACTTGAATAGGTAGGAGTTTTATAATAATTAAAAGGTGGTATTTAGAATTGAAGTAAAGAAGTGTTGAAGTTGAAGTAGCAATGATTATCATTGGTTGTGATAAAAGTAGGTATGAGTAGTTGTGTAATGTGTTTGGTGTAAGATTTTCGTGATGGCAGAACCAACCACAACTCAATCTATGCCATAGGCTTTTGAGGGGGCTTCATTGCTTACCAGTGGATTGGGTATGTTGTTGCAGAGTCCGAAGCTGATATGCATTTGCATGATTTCTTTATATCGAAAATATTACGTCTTGCTTAAGTTTTGATATTACGTAGGAATTAGTGTAGTTACACACATAGGTATATGTAGCGAAGATGTTGATGTATGTAATATATGTAGATAATGTAGATAGTGTATAGTGTATACTTGTTGAGAATTTCTTGATGTAGAAAGCGTAACCTGTGTGTAGAATGTGTATATATGTGTCTTTTATAATTATTAGGATAATGACTTTTTCTTTGACTTACCTATTATACGTCTCGGACAGTACAACATGACTAGGTCTCCTGGCTGGAAACTAACGACTCTAGCCTTCTTGTCGTATGCCCGCTTCTGACGTCGCCTAGCCAAGTCAGCTCGTACCACTGCTTTTCGTCTCATGCGCTCCATCAGCCGAGATCGTTCATCCAAAATTATCTGAAATATTTACACTATTATTATACAATTCTACATCCGACGCAAACAACGGATCCCGTCCAAATATAATTTTATACGGTGAAAAACCAGTAGATGCCTGAACACTCGTATTATAAGTAAACGTCACTAGAGGAGCCTTTCTACACCAATCTTTTTGATCTTCACTCACGCATTTCGCTAACATGTCGATCAACGTCCTATTTAACCTTTCCACAAGCCCATTTGCTTGTGGATGAAGTGACGTGGTATGTATGAGCTTCGCCCCAAAACATCTTGCAGCTTCAGCCACTGAACTAGCTGTAAAGATTGTACCTCTGTCGGTAAGAATCTCACGAACCGAACCGAATCTACTAAAAATCTCCTGTACGATAAAATCCTCTACATCCATCGCAGTTACCCTTGGTAAACAACGCACGACCGCATACCTTGACAAATATTCCACTGCTACCAAAATGAACTTATTTCCACGTTCAGAACAATTTATTGGACCAACCAAATCTATACCAATGCGTTGAAATAAATCATTTATATTTATTATCTCCATTAATGTGGCGGGGGGTTGATGTTAGCTCAGGTAGATGCTGCAGACACGGAGATCAGCGGTGGAATCCGAAGACACGAAGACGATGTCTAGCTTATTAAAATATCTAAATCTTGAAGACTGGCTCTATTACTGCCCTAACTATGAAATGATAGATTTTAAGTTGAATTGATATTATATTTTGAGACATATGTTCATTACAAGCGATAGAAAAAGACTCAAAATATTAAACAAAAACATTCTACGCTTAAAATTACCTATTTTTGGAAGAGAATGTGACAACTAACCGATTGTACTCGGCCAGTCTCCACATGAGCGCCATTTTGCTTGATGGTCAGGTATTCACCGGGCCCATTGCTAGGGTTGCCAACTGCCATCTCCAGCTAAGAACTGCCCGAAAACGACCTCCGCCGGATCTTGTAGCGCCGGTCGCAGTGTCGGCAGCGCTTGAAGTTGCCGCTGCGCGATCTGCAGCGCCACAGGTCGGTGTAAAAACACCTAATTAATAGTAATTTTGATAAAGAAATTTCCACATAAATAAAATAAAATAAAAAAATTGTTTATCACCATAAGAGCAATCGAATGTGGCGGGGGGTTGATGTTAGCTCAGGTAGATGCTGCAGACACGGAGATCAGCGGTGGAGTCCGAAGACACGAAGACGATGCCTAGCTTATTAAAATATCTAAATCTTGAAGACTGGCCCTATTACTGCCCTAATACTGCGGAACTAAGAAATAATAGATTTTAAGTTGAATTGATATTATATTTTGAGAGATGTACTTTACAATGTCTATAAAAAGACCCCATAATAAAAGCTACACAATTCTACGCTTAAAATTACCTATTTTTGGAAGAGAATGTGTCAACTAACCGATTGTACTCGGCCAGTCTCCACAGTACATAAAAAAATCGAATGTCATTCCAAAAATCCAGCGTAGTGGGACACATCTTCTAATTTAATCTAGCCTATAGCGTCTTACTGCTGGGCGAATGCCTCTCCTTCTGCTTTTAATACGCATATAAATAAAAAATACAACCGGCTTAGGCGTAAATACCGCGCCGATCTTTCAGAAATTAAACCGTCTAAACCGTCTAAAAGAATACACAATGAACGCGAATGGGCAATACGAAAAACTGTTGCTACTGTACAAGAATCAGAACCGGAAAAAAAATGTGTCAAATAACAAGTCGTGCCAAGTCTAAGGTTCCTTACTGCGATTTCTTTATTATTATAGTTAATGTTGTGTGACTTGGCCGTTGAACATTCTTTATAAGTTAGTGGGTACAAACGGCCAAGTCACACAACATTAACTATAATAATACTATTTCGAATACCCGCCAACTTTTACTTGACCCTAAATCTCACATGTGTACAATCATACACTTGGCTATTTAGCTCCTCAGGATTATCCACCACTTACGGACATTCTGTATAAAACAAACTCGTGTTACTTACCTACACCAACTTAGAACTCAAGAACGGCTGAATTTCGATGTTCTATGATTTTTTCTTGGATTTGTCTCCGTCCTTAGGATAATAACAATTAAAATAACAAAAAAATACACGCAAAATAACATGATCATTTTAAAATTCGTTTCCGCCATCTTCCGCAATTGACAGCTCACGTATCAAGCATGGCTGTTAGGCGCTACGAAGTACACCGTGTCAGCTCGTACTTAAATAGCTACTTGAGTTAAATGCCCGCCAGCGTTATTTGCTCCCACCACTGTTATCAGTAAATGCAATGTATCACTGTGATAAAATACCAGGATCTTTATTCTTATGGTAACGCAAATGGCCCATTAAAATCCAACAAAAGCACACCCTTTCAGTCAGGTTTAAAAGCCAATGCGTCAAATTGATTGCTATTTCGTCGTTCTCGTATTTGATGGCACAATAAAAACCAGTTTTACTGTCCGATAAAAAATTAACAGATTCTCAACTAGCTGGTGGGATAAACAACAATGAAGATGAAGTGTCGAGCCGCCGACCTAGTGTTGCAAATTTAAACAGCGAGGTATAAACTACAAACCTCGAGTCGCGACTGGTGAGTCTAGAAGCCTCGAGCCTTAAAGACTCGAGCGTATAAGCATCAAATTAAAAAGTTCGTGATGGCGGCTTATACGCTCGACGGTTTAAGGCTCGAGGCTTCTCGACTCACCAGTCGCAACTCGAGTTTTGTAGTTTACGCTTCGAAACTTAAATTCGCAACACTAGCTTAGGTAAGTATGTACTTAGTACTTACACATAAAAGCAGTACCAACAAGTAAGCAGGTACCAAGGAAGCCCCATAGCGGTCTCCATTGTCGACTTCTCATCCAGATCGAGTCTTCACCGTAACAGGTATAGGTATAGGCCCTTGCTATCGGTGTGTACCTACTAGGTATATACGGCAGGGCAGCATCAAGAATTCTAGTGAAATTAATTTACGATCGGATTCAATCATAAATGGGTGAAAGAAAGAAGACAGAAATAACTTTATTTTGCATACACTTTAAATTCAATAAAATGACAATTAATTAATGAGGTGACATATGACGTATTCTGCTTTTGCTGTTAAATTGCAGTAATGTATCTATCTATCCTATATATGTAAAACAAAATCGTTTTAGTTACACCACTTATAACTTAAGAACGGGTGAACCGATTTCTATGATCTTTGTTTGTTTTTTATTTATCATCATCATCATCATCATCATTTCAGCCGAAAGACGTCCACTGCTGGACATAGGCCTCCCCCAAGGCTCGCCACTCAGACCGGTCCTGTGCTACTTGCTTCCACCGGTTTCCCGCGACCTTCACGAGGTCGTCGCTCCATCTTGTTGGAGGCCTACCGACAGCTCGTTTCCCGGTTCGCGGGCGTCACTCGAGAACTTTCCGGCCCCATCGGCCATCAGTCCTGCGAGCAATGTGCCCCGCCCACTGCCACTTAAGGCTCGCAATTCTTCGGGCTATGTCGGTGACCCTAGTTCTACTGCGGATATCCTCATTTCTGATTCTATCACGCAGAGAAACCCCGAGCATAGCCCTCTCCATTGCCCTCTGAGTGACTTTGAGCCTTCTTATGAGGCCCATCGTAAGCGCCCACGTTTTTATTTATGTCCGCCCCGAATAGGATAATAACCATTAAAATATCAAAACAGTGCACGCAAAAAGTAACATGATGATTTTAAATATGATTGTAAATTCGCTTCCGCCATCTTCCGCAATTGCCAGTTCACGTTACGTATGACTATTATTAGGCGGGGCGGAGTCCGCCGGGTCAGGAAATAATTCACAGAAAATGAAAAACCATTTAAAACCTTCAAGTATAGACCGTATGCAATGTGGCCAAGCGTTAACGCTGTCTGTCATCCATTGTGCTATCGTAGGAATACATAATAATCCCGGCATTGTTAGGAATCTCGTTAGGAATCTTAACAAATTTTCCGTGTATTATACTTTTACCCGACTGCACCAGAAGGAGGGTTATGTTATTCGAGCGTATGTTTATGCAAGGTGTTCGGCACATTGGACCACCAAATTGTTTGGGATATTGTTGGATGTTATTTGCTATCTTTTCACCCTTGGACGTTGGGTCCTAAGTGTCTAACCGCTTCTGATTTAAAAAAAAACTGAAAAATAGATAATTGACGGATAACCCCGTAATAAGACTCAGATTTATTTTTTACTAACTTCTGCCCACGTCTTTGTCTGCGTCTGAGGGAAATATGCGTTTTTCCGTGATAAAAAGTAGCCTAGATACGTAGACTCTCGTTAATCTACCTCCATGCCAAATTTTGTTGCAATCTAATCAGTAGTTTTCGAGTAAAACCCAGCCATATGCGTGTACGAGGGGCGGCTGAAAAGTAATCTACCTAACAATGAAACAAAAGGCTGTCGTGGCTACTTTTTTTTTATATAGTCCCCTGCTAATAAAATGCACTTATTACATTTTTCAAATATTGAATTTAAACCATAAAAAAAATTCTTTCGGTTTGTCGTCAAAAAAGTCAGTAACCGCAGCCTTCATTTCGTCATCGGTCATAAACCTTCGTCCCCTGAGGCTAGAGGGCTAGATCTGGACTATAAGGGGGGTGGTCAATGGTTTCGAAGCCATTGTCTTTAATTGCTAGCTTCGTTGTGCGGGCGGTATGCACTGGTGCGTTATCGTGCAAAATCAGAATTTTTTGCTTAGTTTACTTCGCCGTTTTTCTTTTATTGTCTCTCTTAGTTGATATAGTAAGTTTGAGTAATACTCAGCATTCATTGTAATTTTCTTCGGTAAATAATCTATGAGCAAAATCCCTTCTGTGTCCCAAAAGATTGTAGCCATAAGTTTACCTGAAATTCACGCAAAATAGGCGCAATCATGACGTCGAGTTGCGGAAAACCGGCCCGCGCGAACCTATACCTATACCTAAGTTTACCTGCCGATGGACAGACCTTGAATTTCCGAGGCCGCTTCTCATCCTTAAATTTCCACTGTAACGACTCTTGCTTACTTTCCGGGTCCCATTGTCGAATCTGAGTCTCATCACATGTTACAATTCTAGAAATTATTTCTTCCTCTTTCCCTCGACTCATGTCCAAAAACTCTTCGCAACATTTGACACGCCTCTCCATGTCAAATGCAGTCAACATTCTGGGGACCCAACGTGCACTAACCTTGGACATGTTCAAATGCTCATGAATTATTTCATTGACTCGCTCTTTACTGACGCCCACATCTCTAGCTATCTCCCACTGCTTCACTCGTCGGTCCTCTAATATAATTCTTTTCACCCTGGCTACATTTTCATCGGTGACGGCCGAAACTGGTCTTCCGCTACGAGGATCATCTTCCAGGCTCTCACGACGTAACTTAAACTGCTTTGACCAAAACTTTATAACAAGTTCGGAAGAACACGAACTGCCAAACACACGTAACATACGCTGTCTGATCTCCGAAGGCGTATTCCCTTCTTTAGTTAAAAACTTAATCACCGCACGCTGCTCAATTTTATCCATTTTCACTTTTTCTACCGACATGTTCGAAACAATTGTAGGAGACAAATAAACGTGATGCAATAAACAAATGAATGTAATACATTTTGAAGAATAACAACCGAATATAAATCCATACCAGCCAGCATTATTTTTGTATATTGTATTTCTGACCAAGGAGATTACTTATCAGCCGCCCCTCGTAACATGACCCACTAAAAACCTCAGAGACACTAACTGATCTTATTATTTTAAGTTATCCTAGCGTGTTTTTTTTATCGTTAATTATTGTTAAAGATATTCATATGTTTAGATCTTTGCATAACTCTACCTGATTAGTAACTCTACATTCGTTTAATGCCTGTCAACAACCCGTCGTTTCGAATGACGTATGCAAAGTAAACTTTAGTTGCCACAGCACAAAACTTCAAGTTAGACAGTCAACAAGTGAACGAATTTTTCAATTAATGCCAAGTATTAAGAAAACAACCTATTCTCTTTACCTACTCAAAATGTAGACGAGAAATAAACGCAAATTATTATGATCCTTTATTCAAAATTTAATAACTCAAATCGATGGGCGCTCTATTTCTCAATTACGGCGATTTCACTGTTTCTTATGTTGTACTACGTTAGATTTGTCGTATAACCGTCGTAGGTGCGTTTCTGTCTACACTGTAGTGTACAACAAGGATTTCACTTGACTGAAGCAGACAAGACACCTCGTCCTATCATCATTCAAATATCTTCTTGCGTCAGGATGGAAGTGAACCCTTGTGCCATCGTTCTGGTAGGGTGGATTTGTAAGTACGTCTTACAGATTGCAAGGGCACAAATCAGCAAAATGCTCCGTTTGATGTGGTGTTCACAAACATTTCTTGAAAACGTGTCGTCGCTAAATTTACATAGGTATTCTTTTACCGTTTCGGTTCTGTCGGTATCCATCCATGCTCGTTTCACGGTATTGTTTTAATGTAGATCTGAATTTTACAATGATTACTGAGGATTAGAAATGTTTTGATGTTTACAATCCATAAAATCATAACGATGTATGGATTGTAAACATCAAAAGACAAAGTGTCACTCTTTGTCAAACGTCACCAGAATGACAACTTTTTACAGCGAAAAAAGAAATCTCCCAAAAGCCAGCATTACATTTTATTAAGGTGTGCAACCTCTGCCAATAATACTCAGTAAATGTTGCATTTCTAACTTTTAGACAAGACACAATAAAAAAGAGAAAAAATAAAAATACGGCCTACCCTAAAACATAGTGCAATCGATTCTTCTCTTGATTCTGAACAAACTGTTTTAAGGTTTTTAGTGGGTCATCTTACACGTTATATAGAGATAATTAGATTTATTAGCAGTGCTTATTAGTAAAAGAAGATTAATTTGTGGCATATCGTCAGAATGGTCATAAGGTAGAGAATTTAATACAAAATGAATCTCTGTATAGTCTGTAGGTGCTTTTTAAACATCGAATTCTAAAGTGGGATTTTTTCCTACCATTACTAATTTTGTGGATTAAGGCCGCTCCTAAATAACCAGCTCAGCCGTCACTGTTACTCGTGGAATGAGTAAAAGAGAAAGCGCTACGCAAAGAACGCCCGTACTTAATTTAATCCCGCAGGACAGGAGAGACCGCATCGCTGAAAGCAAAGTTCTAAGACCTAACTGGATTAAGCGTAAAGTGTTGCTTCACACACCTCCGATGAACGAGGGCTTAAAACAAATACCACTTATAACGCAAATGTGAACATGAGCCCAAGTTCCTGTCCAAAAATTTAGGCGACGTACTGAGATAAAAAGAAGATCGCCCAAGAGGGAGTCGGACTCGCTTTATATATAGGGTTCTACCCTAAGTTATCCTATATCTCAAAAACTAAGTGACCAATTTTGTTTAAACCAATTTTCGTTTGTTGAGTTCTACATATATTTCCATTTAGAATTATATTGTAGGTTCTTACAAATGCGTCTTTGAACGTATAAAATATTAATAGGAAATAACAGTAAAGGAGTACCTACAAAAAATATTTTTTCATCCCTTCCTTAATATTTGTGTTTAAAAATCGTACTACATAATTTTGTAGCGGTCCATAAAACACACCTACTTTGCAAATTTCAACCATACAGAAACCATTTTCTCCGAGAAAAATGACTGAGACATACGTACGGACGGACAGACAGACGGAAATAATTTATATATATAAAACAAGCAACTGACTGACTGATCGATTAACGCAGAGCCGAAACTACTGGTCGTAGAGAGCTGAAATTTACGAGTAGCATGCAGGTTCGTTGGGAAACGTAGGGGAGCACTAAGAGAGGATTTTGGAAATTCCCCTTTAAGGAGGTTGAAAGTTTGTATGAAACTTCTAAACCACTAAACTTGAAAATGTGAAACTTGGCAGGGAGGTTCCTTTTATAACATAAGTGAAAATTAATAAAGGATTTTTGGAAAATCCCCCCTTAAGAGGGTAAAACGGGGGTTTAAAGTTTGTATGTAACTTTTAAACCGCTTGACCTATAAACTCTAACAGATATTTTTTGGAAAATGCCCTTTTATAGGGGTAAAAAGGCGGTTAAAAGTTTGTATATATATTCTAAACTACTAAAAAAATGAACTTTGTCAGAAAAGTTTCTCTTATGATGTATTATCTCTTATATGTTTGTCTTATGTGATGTAAGTAATAAGAAAGAATTTTGGAATTACCCCTTAAAGGGGTTAAAGAGAGTTCAAAGTTAAAATTTCCAAAAATCCTTTATTAAATCGCTTTAAAACGCTGCACCTTTAGGTGATAACAAAATAATGTATTGATAGAGGAATTGTTCCCATATAAAAATGGTCCCACATAATGTGTTAATTGGACAGCAATTTAGAGGGATACAGTATTAATTTTTATCAATTGAAATAGGATCAATTGAAATCACCTTAAGCATTTCATGCACTTTATGATTGCCATTAACACCATGCAATTTAAATGAATATCTTAGGAGTATCGAAAAGAAAATGAATTCAGCGCGTACTTAGCTGACCCGCAGCGGCCTTGTGGTTGGCCATCCGCTTGCGATGCTTATTACGACCAGTAGTTTTTCAATACGAGTTCAATTAGAGTGGCGCGCACAATCGAGTCCTGAGGAAGAAAACCGGCTACATATTAAGTTCGGTTCACACAGGTTCAGTGTTTATCC
This sequence comes from Aethes cnicana, assembly GCA_963971205.1. Lineage (NCBI taxonomy): Eukaryota > Metazoa > Arthropoda > Insecta > Lepidoptera > Tortricidae > Aethes > Aethes cnicana. Next base: position 7,867,700 of record OZ020272.1, read on the forward strand.
CGGAAGAACGCTTGGATCCCGTGGGAACGCTATAACCGAATTCCACGCGGACGAAGTTGCCATTTGGCAACTGAACCCTAATTAGACCATACATTTTCATATGAAAAATGATGAATTCTGAAAAGCTTTATCTCAGAAACTATTGGGTTCAAAGAGGCGGTTGTCGTCTTAAATAATAGAAAATTTAGTTTTCTTTAAAAACGTCCCGAGAAGGTAGTATCAAAAACTAGCCCTTAGGGTCAAAATCGCCAAAATCTGAAAATCAGCCGAAATTTTCTCGTTTTTTTTTTGACAAAGTTACTTTTGGTCTTCTAGGTCACAAACTTGGATTAAACATTAGGCCAACATCATAAAAAACCTGCAAAAATCAGAACTACCGGATTTCGCGCATACGTGTCCATACTTTCAAACGACAAGGTTACCGGATCATATAGACCGCGAGCAGATTTCATGACCAATAGCCTCCCACTCGATAACTCGGGAGGTGGTTAACATGATCGTAATATGTATCCTAGTGATCGTCAGCTGCCACGCCGCAACATTGCAACACGCCGGGTTCTTTTTTCCAACTATTTTGCATCGCCTCCCGCTTGAAATTCTGTCAAATGCCCAATAGATAGCTCTGTATGTTGAAGGAAAATAATCGTCAGCTTGTTGTAATGTGGTGGATTGTGCGTATAATTACTCACTGCGTGCGTCATGCTGGAACTTGACCTGGTGCACTACCGTATGCCTAAATGAGGAGACAATCTTTTGTTTGTGCACCTTACTCCGTTGTAATAAGGTCCGAAAGTGTACACATATGAATGAATAGAAAAACAATGTGTAACGTAAGTATTTAAGTAAGTTAAATTAATCCAAATTGGTTGCATTGTTCCAGGAATGCTCGGTTTTCATATTCGACAAGAGGATAGCCGAAAAGCTATATAAGCCGAAGCGCAAAGAGAGCATGTTGGATCGGATACGAGCCTGTGTTGCCCAGCTGGAGAAGCTGCGCCACCCGAAGATGCTGCAGATCATTCACACGCTCGAAGAAGGCCACAACACCATCGCCTTTGCCTCGGAGCCCGTACTAGCCAGCCTACACAACATCCTTGCTTGGCACGTAAGTGTTTATAACTAGACTAGCTTCTGCCCGCGACTTGATTGACATGATTATGAAACCGAGTTTCGAGGTGATGTGATCTGTAAAGTCAACCCCCGAAGTTTGAAATTTGGAGACACCATTGATTGTATGTTGTAGGCGTCGTTTAAGAAAGGATTTTTCAAAATTTGTACAGTAAGGGTCAAAAATACTACTATAAAATGTAATTGAAGGTCTCTGTTCAAAAAATACCTTTAATATTCATGCGTTAAATAAAAATCGTTTAAAATTATTACACTATTATCAAGATCGACAAAACTAATCCTAACTACCAAGCGAAATACATGAACATACACTCATATAATATTCTGTGCATAGGTATACTTAGTGAACCAACATCAAATATTTACCCTTGGCGAAATTTAGGCAAACAAGTGAAAGGTAGAAGTATTTTCAGATGCTGATATTTATCAGAACCCGAAGTTTCTTTTTACTTTTGCCCAATTTTAGGTATTTGCCTTGAGCCGATTTAAGGGGCCAAGTTCGTCTTCATTATTTATGATGACAAAGAATAATCACATGTGAAGACGAATCGCTAACCCATTTATCAAAACGTCACTGGGCTATCTCGGGATCACACACTTACTAGAAAAAACATGCCTACCTTCGATATGGGGCATTCCACGCGAAGCGCACAGCAAAAAAAAAGTTGATGTTTCCGATTTCAGTAATATTTGAGTATGTTTTACCTATATATGTCCTTGATACGTGTACCAAATATTTTTGTAATATAGTGCCTAGTTAGAGAGTTAAGGGACTTTGAAAATTTGACCAACGAGTGGACATGCAGTACTTCAAAGCCGATTACCAAGTCATAAGATGATAAATATAAATAATTAAAGTAATGTATTTATTACTTCATTTAGTGAGGTTTTTAACTGAATTTTTGGATACGAAAAAAAAATTTTTTTTAACTGAAAAAAAATGCGATTACATTTTTTAACCTTGATTTTCACGAAGTTGGACCGTTTCGATTTTATTTTATTTTTTTCTACAAATAGATAATATTGTAAGGAACATTCGTGCTAAGTTTTATAATGGGCGTGAAAGTGGTTTAGGAGCTATACTAGAAACACTGCCGAAGCGCGGCGCGGGGCAGGACGCCACGCTTTGGCAGTGTTTCTAGTATAGCTCCTAAACCACTTTCACGCCCATTATAAAACTTAGCACGAATGTTCCTTACAATATCGCACCCCCAGTACAACACTGCACTAAGTCAAAATAGCCCATTTCTCAAAATCGACGAAAAACCGTTATCTTGTGTTATATCAAAGTTATTGCAAATGTCTTGAACATGGCATGTGAAGAATGCAACGCGTATCTGCATTATAATAGTTCAGACGATTCAAACCACGTTAATAAAGCATAATATGTATATTTTGACTTAATTCACTGTTGTGGCATGACTGAACAAAATCATTAATAATTATTTTGAGTTACGCACTTTATATTGATTAATTTTGAAATAATGCGCTATTATTCTACTGTTTTTTGATTGAGATTCAATTTACAATAACCACCCATTTGTTTGGTTTTCAAGAACAACTATTAAGAGTGAAATGAAAGACAAAATTTTATAAAACTTTAGTAATATTTTGAACATAAACTAAGTACATAATATAAGGATCCATAAGGAAGCATCTATCTCGTATAATATTGGAAGTCCGAAATACACCTAGCATAACATATTTCACAGAAATCTGTTTAGCCGAATGATATTTTAGCATAATTATATATTTAGCATAACTATCAGTTAGCATAATATTCATATGGCAATATTTCAAATGGTAGAAAAGTCATGTCGCCGATTTTAAGTCCGCAGAATTAAAAATAGCAGAATATTACTTTCGCCGAATTAAAGAGCGCTGAGTTAGACGTCGTCTAAAATTGATATTTTAAAACACTGACAGTTCACGGTATACGGGAATACCATAGTTTGGAGCAAATCCGACTTGGGTAGGTTAGGTTAGAAGGCCTGCTCCCGCCAAAACCTTCTATGTATTTTTTTTATAACAACCCATATTACCTTTTTGCGACTTATTATTATGCTAAACATATTTCGCCGAATCGACTATTCGGCCACATGAATATTAGCCTTAACAATATTATGCCAAACAGCTATTCTGCTTTATAAAATTATGCAAAATGACAATATGCGAAGAAAACAATGCGAAAAGTAATTATGCAAAATGATATTTCGGCCAACCTTTGCTATCCGGAATGAAAATTATGGTAATAGATTTTATGCAAGATAGGTGCAATCCGATTCCATAAAACCACAATCTGTTTTCTTTAAAACGGCCGTCTTCATTATGTATATCTATCACAAATGCTCAGCGTAGTGTTTAAAAACTCTTTACGATTCTTGGATCTTCTAGGTATTACAAGATGCCGAGATATTTGTGTAACAGGCACAAAATAAGTAGGATCAGGATCCAAATCATCTATGTACACTCTTTTTCATAGCTATGATCAGATAAAACGGGAACAAGTTCCTCCCTATCGGATGCTCCACCTGCCAGCTGATGCTGTCACCGATGACTTCTCATCGGTTAGTGCTGCAACGGTTGAATTTTAGAATTCTTCTTCCACGCTGCCCTGTTGAGCAGAATGTCTGGTTGCTTCTATTACCTTTTCAAGCAGCAGGAGACCACGACCCCTCTTCATCGGCCAAAAGTAACAATAGCAAATTTAATGAATTCAACAATAGTGGATTATCTATAAAAATACATTTATCTACTTGTAAATAAAGAACAATATAAAGTGTAAATACTATATCTTTCAATGTATAATGTAAGTAAGAATTTTGAGTATAAAAAATAATATATTATGATGTTTCTATAAAGTTATGGCATAATTTATATTTACCATCAATAGTGCATTATTTCACAGATTTTCAACTTTTACGAGCAATACTGAACCATTTTGGAATAATCCAAAAAATCTAGCTTACCTTCGTAGACAACAAACAACTATTTCGACATAGTATCAAACACGTTGTATCAGCACAGTCACCAACACTGAATTAAAACTAAATAACTCTGAGTAATTTTCGTAGTGCATTCAACAACACCATATTATTACGAAATAATTCACTGTTGTGTAAAGCTCTACATGCTGTTCTCTAAGGCGGACCAGTTGCAACTGGAAATAATTTTGTGTTCGCGGTATTGACTCTGGCCGCGCGTCTTCACCAATAGAGAGTTAGCGCGCCATCTGTTGGGCTATTTTGTAAATATAAATACGCCGGTCTTCGTGGTATACTCGGAAAATTTTTGGCGATTCAACTATATTAATAAGTCGATTTTGAGATTTTTCGACATAATACAGTGTTGTACTGGGGGTGCGATATTATCTATTTTTAGAAAAAAATAAAAATAAAATCGAAACGTCTAACTTCGTGAAAGTCAAGGTTAAAAAGTTAAATCGCATTTTTTTCAATGAATTAATTTTTTTTTTCGTATCCAAAAATTCAGTTAAAAACCTCATTAAATGAAGTAATAAATATATACATTCATTTAATTATTTATATCTATCATCTTATGACTTGGTAATCGGCTTTGAAGTACTGCATGCCCACTCGTTGGTCAAAATTTCAAAGTCCCTTAACTCTCTAACTAGGCACTATATTACAAAAATATTTGGTACACGTATCAAGGACATATATAGGTAAAACATACTCATATATTACTGAAATCGGAAACAACAACTTTTTTTAGCTGTCCGCTTCGCGTGGAATGCCCCATATGAAAAATAACCTCGGTCTGAACTCTTAGGACTAAGATTTTATTTGTTCGGATCTGCTAGAAAGTCCTATCGCAGACTAAGAATGCTTGACAAAATTTCAGCCCACCAAACTTCAGTTTTTTGTAAAAAAAAAACGAAAATTGATCTTTCTTCATTTTTTTTCTACCCAGTTTAACGTGTGTAATGATTAATGTCTATGTGCACAATATTCACGTATAATCTTCTATCTTCTTCTATATAAGGTGCTAAAAAATTAGAAAAGGATATTTTAAGAGATAATAAATTACATTAAAACAATTAAATTTAACTATAATTAAGGAACCTTTGTATACCATTTTTTTGTTTTCATTTTCCGAACAAAAAAAAATATTAATTTTTAAATCACCCCTATTATGTACCTGTCAAGAGGTTTAACACTGTCTGTCGTGTCACGTCAAAAGTACTTTTTCCTAAATGTCATTAAAATTCGACGGGAAAACGGCAGGTTCTTAAATACTAGCGTCTGCCCACGGCTCTGCCCGCATGGAACATAAAAACTGTCTCATGCGAACAAGTAGTGTGAAAAAGTAGTCTTCTATTCCATACTAATGTCTGTGCCTAATTTTATCCTGATCAGTTAAAATGTTTGGGCGTGACGTAGTGATAGTCTAAAGTTTAAGTAATTTAAAAAGAAAGCACGGACATAACATAAGAAATCTTTTATTGGCATAAACTGTTTATAAAAATTGTTGAAAATGGTGACCCTGGTTTTCAATGCACAATAGTGCTCGCTTTCGGATATTTTCATTAACACGTATTAAGATGTCTCTTTCCCTTTTCATAACCTCAAAGGCGTCGGTAATACGTGTTCGTAATTCTTCTGACGTTCTTATTGTGTGCCCGTCGTTACCATAAACCAAGTCTTTGGCTCGTCCCCATACGTGGAAATCAAGCGGTGTTAAATCTGGTGAGCGGGCTGGCCAGTTCACTGCACCTGCTTGAACCCCACCCCGGCCAATCCATCGTAATTGGAATCGTTCCGTTAAGTATCTTCTTACGTTACGATCATAATGGGCTGGGGCACCATCATGTTGAAAGTACATTCTCCTACGGAGTTCGACTGGTACTTCATCTAGCAATTCTGGGAGGTCTTCTTGTAGGAACTGAAGATACGTCCTTCCATTGAGGCGGTTGAGAAAGATAGGGCCCAACAAATAATCGCCAAGTAATCCTGCCCACAAGTTAACGCTGAAGCGAGTCTGAAAGTGGTCAGGACGTGCTAAATGGGGATTCTGTTCCGACCAAAAGTGTGCATTGTGAATGTTAAATAATCCCACCCTCGCAAATGTACACTCGTCGGTCCACAGTATGTTTCGTCTGACGTTTGTAATAAGCCACTGACTGAATAATACACGTGGTTCATAGTCCTGTGGTTGCAGTTCTAGAACACGCGTGAAATGGTAAGGATGCTTTCCCTCACGTTTTAGAATTTTCCATACGTAGACATCGCTGACATTAAATACATTCGCTGCGTCCCTAGTACTGCTCATGGGATGGCGGTCAAAAAAAATCCAAAATTGCTTCTTCTACACGAACCGGGTACCTAGGCCTACCGGCTTCACCTCTTGGCATGAGGTCTCCGGCAAGAAATCTTTGATGTGCCCGGTAGATAGTCTGAGGATTCACAATCGTATGGTATCTTTGTGCATAAAGCCTTGAAGCTCCCGCCGCACTGTAGTCTGAGTCGCGATAACATCTTGCCATGTTTAAGTACTCGTTACGTGTGTAGCGGTAAGGCATAGCGATAATTAATTAAATTTATTTGCAACTGACACAATCAGAAAGCAAAATGCATGACATTGACATTCAAGTATTTTATTTATCAACTTTAAGAGGCCACTTGAATGATAGTTTAAAGAGGTTCTAGAATGTCTAGAGAGGTCTCATTTAATCATCTTATTAACAGGATGTTTTAACGTAGCAAATTTGTTTCCTATTTTTCTCCAAAAAAACATAACAAAACCAATGATGTTTCATACTTAAATGTACTTCGAGAGCCGAGTACTATCAGCTGTAAAAATATCCGTGACTAATTTTTTAGCACCTTATATGTATAAAACAAGAAACTGACTGACTGACTGATCGATCAACGCACAGTCGAAACTGCTAGGCCTAAAAACATAAAAAGGTTCCTTTTATGACGTAAGTGAGCACTAAGAAGGGATTTTTGGAAATTCCCCCTTTAAGGGGGTAAAAAGGGGGTTGAAAGTTTGTATGAAACTTCTAAACCGCTGGGCTTAGAGACATGAAACTTGGCAGGGAGGTTCCTTTTATAACGTAAGTGACCAATACTAAATATTTTTTGGAAATTCTCCCTTTAGAGGGGTAAAAAAGCGGTGGAAAGTTTGTATGTGTTGGAAGGCACATATGTCTGTACTGCGGTACTGGCAAATAGACTAATCATATTACATATGTCTGATTTGAATATCTGTAAGACGTGATAGCAACCGTAGTTGTTTATGTTACAATGGTGTCACTTCAGTAAATAATGTGAACGGCCAATCACTGGATTTATTATTTTACATTTGTATGAAACTTTTTAGCCGCTAGGTTTAAAAACATCAAACTTAGCAAAGAGGTTCCTTTTATAACGTAAGTGACCATTAATAAAGGATTTTGGGAAATTTCCCCTTTAGAGGGGTAAAAAAGGGGTGGAAAGTTTGTATGAAACTTCTAAGCCGCTAGGCTTAAAACATCAAACTTGGCAAGGAGGTTCCTTTTATAATGTTAGTGAGCATTGATTAAGAATTTTTGGAAATTCCCCTTTTAAAGGGATAAAAAAAGGGTTGAAAGTCTGCATGAAACTTCTAAACCGCTAGGCCTAGAAACATAAATATTGGCAGAAAGCTTTCTCTTGTGACGTAAATGGGCAAAAAGGGGTCTGAACGTTTGTATGAAACTTTTATTTCAACACGGGTTAAATATGAGTGGCGTGCATAATCGAGTCTCAGGAAAGGAAACAGGTTACTTATTAAGTTCGGTGTACACGGGGTCAGTGTTTATCCCGGAAGTACGCTTAGTTCCCGCGGGAACGCTATAACCGAATTCCACGCAGACGAAGTCGCGGGCAAAAGCTAGTTGTGCATATAGACATTGATTATTGATATTTACGATGATATTATATTGCTCTACATAAAAATTAAAAAAAAAACGTGTTGCTAAATGTATTATATTTTTAAAAAAAACACATTGTTTTACCACAGATTAAATCAAGTAAATATATTCATTCATTTTGTAGCTTACTAAAGAGGCTAGCTTTGATGAAAAACTTGAAGGTGTCGCTAACGTAAAAGTACCTATGATTTTTTTGTAGAGCAATATATCTTATAATTAATGTCATATAATTGTCTTGAACTATATGCATAATATACATGACGAATCTCGTATCACCCGAAGGCGTTTCCCATACAAAGTTGTGTATATTTTTTAGGGATTCCTTTAGATTTTTATTATTTGTAAACCTTCCCTGAATCACAGGGTAAAAATAAATAAAAAAGAATCACCCAAATCTGTCCAGCAATTCATGAGCCTTAGTTAGACTAAAAACAAGGCAATTCATTTTTATACGGGGTCAAGCACAACGTTGTGACGATATTTTACCCACAGCAGCTATTGATTCTAAGCATGTTTTTTAGGTTTTTGAGTTTATAAAAAATATTTAGTATGGAATTCAGGTATCGCTCATACCACCAATTTAATACTGGGCCATACAAAAAAAATACTTTACCTACTCGAAAAAAAAATGAAAAAATAAAAAACATGTTTAGAATCGATAGTTGATTCTGTGGGTAAAATATCGTCGTAAAGTTTTGCATGACTCTATTATATACATATATGTATGATGGTGATGATGATGATGATATAGATTTAAAAATAATTTAAGTAAACCATTTGATGAGTCTCATTTTTTGCTCCGATGACGGGCGACACCATGTATACTGCAATGGTACCAAATTTAAAATTTAATTTGTAATGGTGTTTCAATATATTCATCGGTAGGTAAGTGCAATTGCATTTTGCACGTGTCTCCGAAGAATCCCCGTGCGTGGTTGATTAATGGTTAGCCTTTGACGGTACTCTACTTGTCAAATGGAGCTCCGCGCATAAGAGCTTACGTTGGCTGAACTCAACTTCGCAGCCGCGATAAACTTGGCAGCTATATTTTATTGGTACTTATATCAGGTTACTAGCTTCGGCCCGCGACTTCGTCCGCGTGGAATTCGGTTAACGTGTTCCCGCGGTAACTACGATTATGTACGTTTTTCCGGGATAAAAAGTAGCCTATATCCTTTCTCGGGATTCCAACTATCTTCATATGTACCCATTTTTTTCAAAATCAGTTCAGTAGTTTTCACGTGATACGCGGTCAAATAATCAGATACTTAAACAGAACAAAGATCTAAAAACTGTTGGAATGTGTTCTGTTATCAATTCTAAGTATCCCCAGACGACTTTTTTTCGAATATCTCCCATGTACAGACTTTCGACCTTCTTTAGCTTTATTTATACATACTAGCTTCTGCCCGCGACTTCGTCCGCGAGGCCTATGAGGCGCCTATGTCCTTTCTCGGAACTTCAGCTATCTTCATACCAAATTTCATCAAAATTGGTGCAGTAGTTATCACGTGATGCGCGTTAGTCAAAAAAAACAGACAACATTTCTAAAAACTGTTGGAATGTGTTCTTTTATCAATTACTTATAAGTATCTCCAGCCAACTTCTTTCGAATATCTTCCATGTACAGACTTTCGACCCTCTTTAGCTTTATTTATATGTATAGATAGAAGATAGAGAGACGTATAGAAGATTATATTAGGTTCCTGATTCCTATACAAAAAAAGATTCATTCATTGCATTCCGAAGTAAAACTGTCACATCATTAGATTTGTTTACTCGTAGGTATCACACGGCGTAGATATATTAAATGAAATGCTTTTTTGGACCCGCCAACGAATAACCAAAATACCTACTCGCCGTAATATCACGCGTGGCTTGACGTATTCCCCTGTCCTATTTTACCGTGCCTTCTGTAAATTGATTTTGCACGGTATGTGCCAAATTTACATTTGGTAGGTACGGAAGGCTGAATTAACAATTCAATTGGCACATGCCTTGAAAGATTATCGTTATGGCTAGCACATGGAATTATTTAAATAATGTTTAATCTGTACACATAAAATTAGGATGAACTCTAAAACAAATACATACACGTAAATTGAGGTGGGTGTTTTTTATTCAGCGAGTATTTTGTGGAAATCGTAGATCACTTTCAGACGACGTAGATAGGTTCGGCACCGCTTCGCCTTGTGTTGACCTTTGCACGTTCAGTATTCTTTATTCGAATTTCTATGGATTGATGAGCGAGGTAAGACGTTGCAGAGTTTATGTGACTTGTGATTAGATTTTTTTAGCTTTGATAAAAAGCTTTCACTATTACATGGAACAAACGTGAATGGTAGCGTGTCTGTGGCAGGAGTCGTCGCCGGTGCTGCCGGGCGGGCAGGCGCCGGTGCAGCCGCAGCCGCTGGCGTTGGGCCCACCCGGCATGCAGAGCCAGCAGGTCACCCAGCCCACCCAGCGTCCGCCGTACGCCAAGGAATACTTCTTCCTCGACATCGAACTAAGATATGGAATACTCCAGGTATGTTTGCGACTTGAGACCAATACATTTTTGTAAAATCATTTTAAATCCGTGCTTGTATCGTAGGTTTCGGAGTTCTGCATCTTCCAAAAATTAGCATGCTTTGCAGAGACTTCGTTTTGATGTCTTCAATGATACGTTACGATATGAACTAGGTAACAGACCTATTTATTTGTTTCCTTTATCAAATAATGCTACTATACTCTTCCAACATCAACAAGAACGAACTACGTACCCAGCCGCTATATCTGTGGAAATATGTCTCGGTACCAATTTAAAGTTTAGAACTGCCGATATGAAATGAAACCCAGCGGCGTCGTACGCAGCCGACGAATCCATCTAATAGTCTGAGTCGAATAATGTGCTTTGCTATCTACCGATGCACATCGCTGCGAGCGTTTGCCTGCGGGAGACCGAGGTATATTTGATGTGGATTTTATATACAAAACAAAGTGACGCTGGGACTAATATATACCTATCTGTACATATAATACTACGGCACGTACCAGTAAATCGTTGAGTAAAACAGATTTCAAGGGCGTCTCAATTGAAAATTCGTATATATGAGGTCCTCAGTATATATATTTAGAAAGTAAAATATGGCAAATTTTTACCATCTGTAATAACCAACTTTTTATATAGAAACTATAATTCCTGACCTGCTCATTTGGAAGTCATAACGAGGGCATCTGTTAACCCGAGGCAGTTTTCCGCCGAGACAATTCAGCGAATAAAAAACTTAAGAACAATTTAATGGCCGAGTATAAATGTTTCATCTCACGACTGCGGGTGAGCTGGCTGAAAAAATTCACGGTGGTGGCATATATAACGTAGTTGAAAGGAAAACTATCACAGCTAAGTAGGCTGTACAAGTTTCCGGGTCATGGTCGACCAACTTATAATTAAATGCGTATGAAAACGTAAAAAATCAATATACATAGTAATGAAAATTACTATTATAACGTTGCAAGCTGTATAAAACAGTTTCTAAATGTTAACTTATGAGCCTTATAAGTAATTTTAAATATAATTTCAAAAAGTAAGTATCCTTCGTAATGATAATTGAAAAACCAATGATTTAACTCGAGCGGCAAGGGGCCGCGTCGGGCGGGCCCGTCATACCGCAGCCTAGCTAAGATGCTAATAATGTCTTAGAAAGGTACTGTGGGCATCGTCAACTTCGGAACCCTATACATTGCGCATGTCCCGACACGCTCTTGACTGGTTTTTTAACTAGTCTTAAATACCTACTACCAAACATGTCATATTCTTGCTTTATTATTTATTTTCTGTGGGCATCGTCAACTTCGGAACCCTATACATTGCGCATGTCCCGACACGCACTTGGCTGGTTTTTTAACTAGTCTTAAATACCTACTACCAAACATGTCATATTCTTGCTTTATTATTTATTTTCGTCGACCAAATGCTTTCCAAAGTTAGGTTATAATTAAGTAATAATCAAAGCAATACGAAATATGTGCAGCGAAGTAAATGAGGCAGCAGTGCGGTGGGACTAATCAGGATCTATAGGTAGACCGCTTAAATGAGTCCTCGCCCGCGCGGTACAGGGGCGCCTGCCGCCCGCTCCTCTCTCGATCCCCTTTGTCGCCTACCCCCGCGCCCCTGTACCGCGCGGGCGAGGACTCATTTAAGCGGTCTACCTATAACATCGTATTTGATGTTTCAACACAAATACTCCGTTTCAAAGCAACTTAAGTATTTAGGCCTACGCACCGAGATGTATTAGTGGAAATTTTAGATCATTAGACAAAGTACGTCAAGAATTTAAGATCCAGTAACCTTATACTTACATCAGCGTGTGCGCGAAATCCGGTAGTTCTGATTTTTTGGTTTAGGCTTGCTTATGATGTTGGCCTAATATATTCCAAGTTTGTGACCTCGAGCGCCGAATGCAACTTTGTCAAGAATAAAAAAACCGAGAAAATTTCGGATGCTTTTCAGATTTTGGCGATTTTGACCATAAAGGACTAATTTTTAGGGTTCCGAAGTCCACAAGGAACCCTTATAGTCTCGCCATGTCCGTCCATCCGTCCGTCCGTCCGTCCGTCCGTGCGCCCGCACTATTGCTCGGAAATGCTTAGTTCTAGAAATCTGTAATTTGGCATGAATATACATATTAGTTAAGCTGACAAAGTGGTACAATGAAATTTTGAAATATATTTTTTACAGGGTACCTCCCCCCCCTACTCGTAAAGTGGGGATGTAATATTTTTTCTTGCGTATCCCATGGTGTAGCATATCGTTGATAATTTATGTTTTCATTCAGTAATATTCAGAAATTAATGAAAATAGCGAAATATTTGACAGCTATTTGCGATGTCGCCAACTTTCGGAGTAAACCCTCTTAAGCTTTTAAGTGCTATTTTTGTTAGAGTCGCGTGTCCTCCCCCCCTTCCAGCTAAATGGCGATATTTGGATGGCTGAAAAAATCAAGGTTGTGGCATATATAACGTAGTTAGTAGGAAAACTATCTCAACTAAGTAGGCTGTACAAAGAGTCCTAGTCGACTTAGGAAATGATTTAAAAAAATCAGTCAAATGCGGAATCGCATATGTAGGGTTCCGTACAACTGAGCGTCTCTATGTGATCCCTATTCACAGTTGGTGAAAAAAAAAACAATTTAATCACAACACTAAGTACCTTATGATATGACCCTATCAGGCAGGGTCGAAGCTAGGGCTTGCATTCCGGAATTCCGGAATTTCGAAATACCGGAATCTCGGAGCTTTTTTCCGATATTACAATTCCGGAATTGAGACCCTCAATATCGGAAATTCCGGAATTGAATAAATAGAGTTTTAATTGTACTAGATCTTAATTTAAAGTGATAATTTTCCAAAATTTACACGAATTAAATTAGGTAAATATACTCGTATTAGATTTTAATTTAAAATAAATATATTGATTATGATACAACATAAGCACAGGAAAATTAGTTAGACAGGACTGCCTTCCTTCCACAAACATCCATCCATCGAACATTTCTTGGACGGGTGGTAAGGAAACAGAACTTTCCCTTAGTGTAGCCTTTGATTTGCGCACTTGCATTCTAGGTCTGTCATGTGTTCCCCATAAATATCCTTCGTTATCTCACTTTGTTTGTTCGTTTGACCCAAAATATTCTCCGAGAACCTGGTTTTGCATTCCTGTTTTGATAATCTTGGACTTTGTTGGTCCAGCGATGGATATTTCGTTGTATGTAAGGAACAGCCTATTGGCTCTCTTGCGTCAGATGGAAGACCCATTTTAATATTGCACTATAAGTTGTGGTGTTGGATCTGGGATGATTTTCTTATCGGCGATGGATATTTCGATGTATGGATGAAACAACCAATTGCCCCTCTTGCGTCAGATGGAAGACCCATATTGTTCTACAGTCATGGTGTTGGATCTGGGATGATTCTGTTATCAATAGATTCAGTGGGATCTCAATTAAACAACTGGATGAACCAATGATCATTTTAATTGTATGCATCTTGAAAACCACTTCAGTACTTCTGGACTGTGAATCGACCATTTCTTTCAATTTTGAAAAAGATTCAATTGAATTTACTACTCAAGCATGAGCTTATTATCTTTAAACATCATACATCATCGAATAATGCTTAAAAAGTGATTTTTAAGTAATCTCTCAAGTGATAATTTAATTGATCAAAACGAAAACATCGTTTCGAAGTAACCTCTACAACGTTATTACGTCAGCGTGGCTCTGTGGATCCGTGAGCTGAGCACAGGTTCGTAGCACGAGGGAGGTTTGCGTTTTGTGGACACTTCTATTTTTCAGCATTTCAGGTTTAGAAAAAGCTTGAAATTATTATGTCCTTCCTTACGACCTACAAATCCTTTAATAGTAAAAGAACCTTAAGGGTCGATTGACTAACATTGAAGTAGACCCTGGTTTGATAACGGATATCAATTTCTGTAGTCTTTTTACCTTGGATTGTCTCGTATTTATCTTTTTCTGGTATGTCCGCAATTTGCTGTACTTATAAATAACATTCTGTCTCAGTTTTTCCATGACGAATATTTTAATTTGTCAGATCTCCTATCTTCTGTTGTGCTAATATGACTTCTACCTGGAGGAACCACTTTAGCTGGTCTTGCCAAAAAGTAGAATTTTTGATGGCACTAAAATTGTTGACCACTCGAACAAATGTATATTGCATACAAAATAATAATACTTTTGCAATTTTTTTATCTGTTTTGAGTGATAGAACTTAGTGATTCTTATTTTTGAAGTAGGAAAATCAAGTATCTATTAATTACTTAAGTCTGTTGATTGTTAATAATAAAATGTTGATCGCCAGATCTAGCTTTATTTGCCCTATATTGATTAAATTACAAAAAAAACGTAATGAGAAAAAGATTTCACCAGTTCCGGAACTAGTTCCGGAATTCCGGAATTGAAGGACAATCTCGAACTCAATTCCGGAATCGAAAAACCGTCCGATATTGCATGCCCTAGTCGAAGCCGAACAAGATTTTATTGGAAGATTCACATATCGGAATTGGGAATCATCGTCTGTATAGAATTTATTAATTCATCATAACTATGTACTATTTTTTTTAAATCTAAATATACTTCTTTAGCTAGCGGCATCGATGAGGCCATTAGAAAACAAAACACTGGCAACTTGGAACTATTTAGTCATATCATGGACTTGAATGAACAAAAAATATTCCAAATTTATAGCCGGGCGAAGTGAAGGACAAGGGAAACTCAACCTTAGAACGAGAACTTTACTACACGGACGTTCTACACAACCGGGAACAATAAGTGCGCCGCCGTACTGACAAAGTGAATCCCAGCTTAGGGTGGAAGTTCACTGCGGCAGCCACGGTATTGTCCGGATACTCGATACTAAAACGTAGAAGAGGTGAAAGCGTATAGCGTGCTATGTACTTGTTCTTAATCGGAAGGAACTGGTAAAATATAACAAATAACAAATATTTGCATATGACCGCAGGTCACTGTTTGGTGGCAACCAAACGATAGCGCCATGTAATCGACAGCTAGCGCCATCTAGCGAAGACCGCGGCAAACTTGACGTGTTACAAATTTGAATTAGACTTTTGTTCTATTCGCTCTAACTAGATACCTAATTTCGCCAGCTTAGTAAGTGCTATGGTGGTGTATTCGTGAGAGACGTGGTTTCACTCAAATAGGTTAGGTGACCGTGGGTTCAAATAACAAACCCTCCACACTTTTTTCTTGTTTTTTATACTAATTGAGTTTTTTTTCAGTTTTTAATTTTTTTTATTGTTTAAGAGTTAGGAAATCACTTTTTTTTGATATTTATAAAATTTTATCGTATTAATGTACGTAAAGAGCGACGTTCGAAAAAATACGTAACTTTCCTATGTGAAAATCCGCATTGGGAATAAAGTTATTGACTGTTTCAGTATTTGTTGTGATGGAGGCTTTAATAATGCGTATTTTGTGAAAATTTCAGGTGTCTAACAATAATGGTTCATTAGATAGAGCGCTTGAAATGAGACGAAGAAAAAAACAGTTACTTGTATGAATACCCCAATTTATATAGATATATTTTTACTTTTTAGTATTTGTTGTGATAGCGGCCACAGAAACACGCATTCTGTGAAAATTTCAAATCTCTACCTATTTCCGTTGAAGAGATAGAGCCCTGTGGCAGACAGACGGACGGACGGACGGACGGACGGACGGACAGCGGAGGCATATTAATAGGGTTCCGTTTTTCACCCTTTGGGTACGGAACCCTAAAAACCATTGATTTTTCTCTAGCGGCATGGGCGTCGGCAGGCACGTCATACCACAGGCTAGCTAAGATGCTAAATAAGTCTTAGAATGGTACTGTGGGCATCGTCAACATCGGAACCCTATACTTTGCGCATGGCCTGACACGCACTTGGCCGGTTTTTGATACTACTTTCCAGTACGTTTTTAAAGAAGACTAACTTTTCTATAATATGAAACTAGAACCGTCTCTGTGTAGCTAACAGTTTCTGAGATAAAGCTTTTCAGAATTCATCATTTTTAAGAACTTCGCAATATTTTAAAAGTCATTGAACAACTCTATCAGGATGTTTTTCCAATTACCTTCAACGGGTTGTGGTAGTATTGCTCGTGTGGAATCACGAATTGTAGCATTTTTATATCCTACTGGCTTTTGAAAGTGATTTCGTATGCACATAAACATCAAAATTTTAACTTACGCCTCTACATCTCCTAAGGTACCTACATGGCAAATTTCAGTTCCAAAATTCTACGGGAACGGGAAAAACGAGAGTTTAAACGTCGATGATTATGCGCATAAGAAATCGCCTTCAAAAGCTAGTATGATATAAAAATGCTACAGGTGAGTCCAATTCGTGACTCGACCAACAATAACACACTCTACGTCGGAGGTAATTGGAAATATACATCCTTCTAGAGCTGTTCGCGTGACTTCTAAAATATTGCGAAGTCCTGAAAAATTATGAATTCTAAAAAGCTTTATCTCAGTAACTATTGGGTACACAGAGACCTAAGAAAGTAGTATCAATAACTAGTCCTTTAGGGTCAAAATCGCCAAAATCTGAAAAGTAGCCGAAAATTTCTCGTTTTTTTTTTGACATAGTTGCGTTCGGCACTCG
The DNA here is from genome assembly GCA_963971205.1 of Aethes cnicana. Lineage (NCBI taxonomy): Eukaryota > Metazoa > Arthropoda > Insecta > Lepidoptera > Tortricidae > Aethes > Aethes cnicana. The sequence continues at coordinate 7,884,910 of OZ020272.1, forward strand.
AGTTCACAAACTTGGATTATACATTAAGCCAACAACATAAACAAGCCTAAAAAAATCAGAACTACCGGATTTCGCGCTTACTACTCCATACTTTCAAACGACAAGTTACTGTATTATTAAGGATAGATACACTCGAAGTTTCCATTCAGTTGTGAGATGCGGCTTTGTCGCGAATTCGTGATAATATCGAGCAAATGCGCGACTAGCTAACGAGATCGTTATAATTTGCCTGTTTAATATCCATAACGTCTTTGCATTTGATGAAATACCACCTAAAAATGGGGGTAAAATACATGAAAGTTTGTACCTATGGATGAACAAACTGTTATGATTTAGATAATCGATTACAAATAATAAAATACGTGTTTGCTCGTGTAAGATCATACTTTTCCAAGATATACTAAAAGTTAAAAATATGAAAAAAAACATATCTTATCTTCTACTATATAAAAATAAGTCGGGTTTTCCTCCCTGACGCTATAACTCCAGAACGCACGAACCGATTTCCACGGTTTTGCATTCGTTGGAAAGGTCTCGGGCTCCGTGAGGTTTAAGGCGGTACGAAGTCCGCGGGGTCAGCTAGTCTAATATATAAAAATAAGTCGGGTTTTCCTTCCTGACACTATAACTCCAGAACGCACGAACCGATTTACACGGTTTTGCATTCGTTGGAAAGGTCTCGGGCTCCGTGAGGTTTAAGGCGGTACGAAGTCCGCGGGGTCAGCTAGTATTTGATAAAATTGACAGCTTTCGTTACACGTTTCATGAAACTCCGCTCGATACAATTTAATTCCAAAGTAACCTCTAACTCGGACCTTTAATCCAAATTCCAGTTTATTATATCAAACAATGTAAAACTAAACATGACAGAAAAATAGTAGATTGTATCATAGGGCAGCAAAATAATATTTTTACAGCGAGTGATTCAAAGTACGTCGCCGGAGGAAAAAAGAATTTTGTGACCGAGAGATACACTCTACTTTTCATCTCCCTCTACTACAACTACAACAGCCTATTTACGGCCCACTGCTGGGCACATGCCTCCTCTAATCACGAGAGGGTTGGGCTATAGTCCCCACGCGGGCCCAGTGCGGATTGGGAACTTAACACACATCCTTGAATTACTTCGCAGATGCGTACAGGTTTCCTCACAATGTTTTCCTTCACCGAAAAGCTCAGTGGTAAATTCAAATTGAATTTCGCACATAAATAATTTCAGAGGTGCGAGCCGGATTTGCACCCGCGACCCGCTGCATGAGAGGCGGTGGGTCGAACCACTAGGCCACCACGGCTTCTTCATCTCCCTCTATGAGAAAAATAAATAAGAGGCGCCTTTAGATACAACTCATGAATATTTATTAGAATGTGAGGTAACAATGATGTAAAAGGGTGAATGTCAGATTTTGTTTGAAAATTTCGCATTTCTATGGCGCATTTTTTTTTCAATATTTCGAGTATTTCGGACAACATACCAATAAAAGACTTAAATTCAATAAAATATATCTTATTGCTCAAAAATATTAGTAAATAGTATTGCTATCAAAAATAGCTCCAATACTTTTTAAGTTTTAGCGGTTTGAAAATTTGATTGCCAAATAAATTAGAATAGGTCCAAATAAATTAGAAAATATGCCAATAAAATTATAAAATGGACAATATTTTATCAAATAAATTAGAGAAATGCACCAAAAAGAAATAGGTGGGGTATAAAAGATAACCAGAAAATTAAAAATAAAAGCATTTAAATCGCATGCGTTGAGTTTTGTTAAGTTAGTGTCTAAATTTGAGATCATATTTTTACCCGTATTAAAAACTTTGTTCCACAAAAATCTACGTAATGTTGGTCTTTTTTATAATACCACGGATTTAACAGTGTTATTAAAATATCTTTTCCATCATAGTTATAAACTCTCAATAATGTCATGTTTTTATAACATCAAATATTTGTAGCACTTTTTAATAAATGTAATACGCGATCAACAAAAAATCATGTTTTTTTTACAACCATCGTGTAATGCAAGTAATGAAATAAATGTATCTTGTAAAGCTCAAGAAAATGTTCGATATTTTTGGTTATCATTTAAACCAAAAAAAGGGAGTAAATATGTACATGCTTATTCTTATTTGCACATCATTTATGCTACAGATCGACCTAAGACTTTCTTAAATCTAAATTCCTTTAAAAAGTTGTGGGTACCTATAAAAAACATTTTTTCAGTTCTTCTTTCGGGGTAACTTTCTCTTGTTTGAATTCTTCATCATTTTTGATAAACCTTAAGGATTGTTTTTAATATCTTCTAAACGTTTCTTTTGTTTGCCATTTTTTAGTTATTTGCATTTTTGGTTTCTTTACCTAGTAACAGGAACTTACATTGTTTAGTTTTTGTTTAACTTTAATTGCCGATTTCTTGTTCTTTCGCGCCATTTAGATATTGATTCGGTTCGACTTTGTACCATCTAGTTGTATCCATTTTTGTACGACAGTGTTACTTATTTAAAATGTTGAATTATATTTTTTTGTATTTTTATATTAAGTATATAAACACAATAAATTGCTATATTTGCTTTATGTTTTATAAATCTCCGAATATAACATTTATTTAAACTGAACAGCGACAAACAGTCGTTTTATTGGTGGTTGTTTAGCGTAAGAATTCAATTATTTTTTTTGTATTATTGTTAGATTTAGGAATGATCATGAATAAAACAATCTACAAAAACAATTAAATCTAATAAAAGCGATATTTGTGATATATCTTTAGGAAAAATTACAATAAACTTCTAATTTCTATGGCTAAATCTGATTTCTTTGGCACTAAATGCCAAAGAAATCCAATGAAATTAGCGCCAAAGAAATGAGATTAGGGTATAAATATTTTTTTACATCCGTAAGTATTTAAAGTATAATTTCAAATTAAAACTATAGATGTAGATAATCGCAGCATACATTCACTAAAAAAGTATTGAAAAATTCTTTGACTGCGAATTCGGTCGCCGAAGAAATTAGGCGCTTAGCGGAAAAAAATCCGCAAACGGCGATGTATAAAATATTTTTCCGAAACTCGTCAAACTATGGTCAGGTTTGCACCACTCGGATGTTAAATGGCAATTGAAGGAAGCGGGAACGCGAGGTGGGGCTAGTCTATGTAAAATGATAACAAAATGCGAGACTGTTCAATTACGCCAAAGAAATTAGGTGTTTTTGGGTAGGACAAAATTGATTTTACAATAACTTTTAACCAGACAATTACAAAAAATATTCTAGTTGAGTTTTGTATAATTAAACATTTCGAAATACAGGAAACACTATCGGAGACGTCAAATTCGGAATAAAACTAAAATAAATAAAAATAAAACACTGTGGTGGACGCGCCAAAGAGCTTAGATTTTTGAAGTTTTTTTTTTTTATAACTTCTGAATTATTATTCATTACCTTTTTTGATGGCAATGTTGCTTCCCAGTGAGATCTTTACCCAAAAAAAAGCCTGACTCTTATAGTTTAATTTTCATGAAGTTAACATGGGTGGACAAGTGCAAAACATGAAATCTGATATTCACCCAAAACTAAAAACTTACTTACTTACTAAATATTAAGGCCGTTCGCATACCCAGGTCAGCCGTCACTGTCACTCGTGCAAAAGCGCTACGCGCAGAACGTCCGATTTAGTTAACGCGTTTTAGTTTCTATAAAAATACCGTCTCAAAACAGGGCATTTATAGAGCGGTCAATGTATGCATATAATATGGATAATTTTTATTTTATATTTAGGTTTACACTGTTTGATATAATACACTGGAGTAAAGTTGGATTAAAGGTCCGAGTTAGAGGTTACTTTGGAATTAAATTGTATCGAGCAAAGTTTCGTGAAACGTGTAACGAAAGCCGTCAATGTAAGGATGATATAATCAAATATAACATATGTTTTTTTCATATTATTAACTTTTAACATGTCTTAGAAAAGTATGATCTTACATGAGCAATTTGACGATGCTGGGTCAGTGAACGCGGCCTTAGTATTGAAAACGTTCGCGCAATTCTGAAAATTTATTGTCACAGTTTTTTTTGGGACAGAGATTATTGTAGACTTACTTATAGATTGCGTGTTTGGAATAATCTCACAATCTGGCTGATGAGACATATTATTATGGTCATTTTGAGGAAGAGGCGACTATTCACGATGTACATGTCGTAGATTGGGCATGGTGACAATAGCGAAATGGATTAGCTGAAGGTCGTAATTTAATATTTTCTTCAACGATACAGTTGCTTATTTTCGTCTTATTTTTAATGGAGTTTTCTACATATCCCTCCGCTACTGAACTCGATTTCCAACTTCCGTGTCTCTTGAGAACAGAAATGTCCGCTCCAGAGTCTGCTAAAAGAGTAGCGGAAGTTCTACGGAAACAATGTCCGGTGTACAGCGTGGTATTGGGCAACTTCAAATAACTAGCGATTTCTTGCGGCATGTTAGAAATTTTGTTTTTCCCAATTACTTGTTTGAAGCATTTGGGTTTTTATGTCAGAAGAGGAATCAAAAGAAGGTTCTGGAATTTCTCTACAATACTTTTATACTCTCCGCGGATGCTGAAGGATCGATCAATGTTGGTTTTCGTGTTTATTAGCTTTACCAATAGTAATTCATCTGAGTGCTTTTCTATATCATCGACCGTTAATTTTAAAAGTTCGTTACCACGACAAGCGTCATGTACCCCGAAAATTAGAGTAACCTGTAACAAAACAGAATGTGAATTACATGCTAGTACAGGTAACAACACGCATTTTAAGACACTACGATTATATATTTTACTAATTCGTGGTTACACAATTGCTAAATAGATACTCACTATAATGGCGAGAAAGTCTTTATCGGGTGCTTCGTTCAAGAAAGTCTCCACATTTTGGCCGGAAAATACTTTTGATTTTTTCGATTTGTGCCTTTCAGACAATCTCTTCAAATATGTTATTAATTTTGAATATGTCTCGATTTTAATGTCATTATTTATATTGACAATAGGTAGATAAGCATTGAGTACGTACTCCAAAGATTAGAGGGTTGTTTAGATTTGGCCAATTCTTGGAAATAGGCCAAAAATACATTTTCCGAAAAGGCTTTCGCTCCTTTTGCACATACGACAAAATTTTCATAAGCTTTTATATATTTTTCTCGGGATTTAGTGGGTAACAGATTGTCCACATTTCTTGCATCTGTTCTAACACTTTCAGGTGTTAATGTTACACTTTCCCTACTCGAAGAATCCATTTTTTTTAGTTATTTCAAGCAATGCACTTTTAACAATCCGTGAGTTGAGGAATAGACGTAGTTCGCGCCTTTTTCATTTGTTTTATTTTTTTTATCAGCCGGCGCCTTGTATTCTTTTTTTAAATTCAGTCGGCGCACCGCTCACGTTATCGGCCAGTAAGGCCGGCCCTAGACGATCAATGGGGGCTATCGCGTGTGAATTTGCCACTAGAGGCGCTAGTGTCGCGTGAGGTCCAATAACATTCACTTTTCACTGGTTTTGGCAGGCTTCGTGATATAAATTATAATTTCTTTAATTTACCTGTTGAAAAGTGATCTCCTTCGTGAAATTATCGCAAATATGGATTATTTGACAATCAATGTAACTTTTGAAAAAAAAATGAAAAAATCCGAGCAAAATGGAACTGCACAACATTGCGGCATAGATACTCGATATGACGATAGTTATTTATAATTAATAAACTTAATGAGATTCAAGATTTAAAACTTTGTTTCGGCGCCTTAGTGGCGCCAACTGGTGAGCAAAGAAACGATAGTCCCCATTATATTGCACAATATTTCGAATTGTGCAATGTTATTGACCGTTTAAAGGGTTAGTATTGCACAATATTCTTGAGGGCAGCGGCAGACGCATCAATTTTATTGCGCAATTTTATTGTAGGTCTAGGTCCGGCCTAACTTTATTCATACAATATAATTTGCACTCAGTCTCTTTGGTCGCGGAACACAAAACGTTTCGTTTCGCGTCAATTGACAGATACAGAAAATGCATACTTGGCTGTTTGAGAATTCATTCGCGTATTTATCAGTTACAAGAAAGTACATGTTCGATAATGGGTGCGTTCCGTATCGCGCTCAAAGCGCTCACAGCGTTCACAACGCTCATAAGTGTCCCGAATTGATTGTCACGCTCACGACCGTGTGAGCGCGTTTTTGATTCGGAATGATTATAAGCACGCTCACGGCGCCAACACTAGTAACTGACCGTCTTTTTTTTTAAATAGGGAACCATGTCCTGTCAAAGTATAGTCAAATGTCACTTTGACGTTTGCGCTCACAGCGCCCATGCTCCGCAGCGTGAGCACCATGAGCGTCGATCAATGATGTCATCGATGACGTCATCAATTTTCTGAGCGTTGTGAGCACGCTCACAAAGTGTCCGCGTGAGCGCGATTCGGAACACACCCAATGAAATTTCATACTACCTGCCGCGGAAGTAATTTCATACAATTTTCCAGAACAAGCAGTTTATTTTTTAATTTTTAACTGATCCTCAATGACGCATTTCGCGGCCTGATAGAAAGCCAGACAATGACGAGTTTCTCGGGCATTTTTGAGATAAGATACATATTAAATGCATAAATTAACATCTTTATAAATGCCATGGTATTTTTATAGAAATTAAAATGTATTAAATACTAACTAAACCGGGCGTCACGTTCGGGAAACGTACGAATATTTAAACACGTGTTTCAAATTTCATCGAAATCGGTCCAGCGGTTCAAGCGTGAAGACGTAACAGACAAACAGACAGAGAAGAGTTTTCGCATTTATAATTTAGTATGGGCGATCATGTCATCACAAAAGCCAAATAATTAAGCTGACTTACCTTATACCTTCTAAAAATACCTACCAAGAAGTAGTCTTCATGGTAGGTATTTTATAAGGTATAAGGCGTATTGAGCGCAGAATGCGAAGGCTAATCTGTTAATGCTACGACGTATTACGTAAGCATGATGGGATTAATAGATCGCCTTCAAAAGACTTAAATCAGAATACAATCTCATCCGGATTCTAGAGTAATAGGATTATACAGCTTATTCTCTCGCAACCAGTCCACAGTTCAATCATCGCATCGATCGTCACTTTGATCTTAAACTATAATACTACTACTACTATTACAGTCTATTTGCGTCCCACTGCTGGGCACACGCCTCCTCTCATCACTATAATACCATAATAAAATCATCATCAAACTGTAATAACTCAATAGCAATTGCGATAATGAAAGTTTGTAAAATCGTAAAACATATGTAAAATCATTTTTTTATGCAGGTGCTCAAAAATAAAAAAAATCGATACCTGTTTATAACGTGCCAAAAGTTTGTCATTTACGAACGAGGGTTTTTTTGTTTTTTTGACAGCTAGTGAGCGTACCTAAAGTTGTATTTTACAAACTAGTGCGTAAAGTTTTTTGAGCTTCATTGTGTTCGTTTATTTCTTTAACTTTGGGAAAATGCCTTTAGGCATCTCGTCCGACCGGGGGACCAGGACGGGTATGAATTGACGGACTCCTAGGCCATACCTACTGCCCGGACTACCGTCTAAAAACCCAAACATGATGATGGGGTGCGGGATCGCCGTGACGCTTTCAACCGCTGCCCCGTCGCGGCCGCCCGCCGGAGCAGGACTCCTCCAGGTTGGGGCTGGAAGCCCCCCACCGCTGGAGGCGTGCCGAGGAAACAAGACACGTCGACCAGCCTGAGGACTTTACGCACGGGCAGTGAACCCCCGGTTCACCACCCGAGTCCTCAGCAGTAATCCACTAGGGGTTGGGTTCTGGGGAAACTCCTTCCACTCCTGTGGATTCTGAAGCTCAGGTCGGGTTGCGGCAGACAGAGAGACCGGCGCGTCGTAACTTACCGACACTCCTCTTCTCCCGCAACCCCACCCCACAAAAGCAGCCCTTACGGGCCGCAACCTCCAAATCAAGCCCCAGTCAGCGAGTGACCGGGGCCGCACAAACGTTGCCCTGGAAAGGGCAACATCCCCACTCGTCTCCTCTGCAACAACCTTTGCCTAAATCAGAGGGACGTGCCGAGTGACACTCCGAGGCTAAAATCTCCCTCCCTTGTCGGGTATTCGCCATCAGCGTTCAATTTTTGTTGCTTTGCCTGTACCTGAATTAAGGCGTAATGATAGCATGTAACGTTAGTTTCCTTCATAGAAATGCTAAGAAACTCGATTTTCCCCCTTGTTTCATAGCAATTTAATTTTTATTTAACTTTTAAGACTGTGTACACAAATTCGTTCAAGTCATAACTTGCGCGGACGCTATGATCGGCGAAACACTAACGCACATAATTAGAATTGGGTTTGCAACTTTGCACATATTTTTTCCAAGTGGTAAAATCCATATTAATATTATAAATATGAAAGTAGCTCTGTCTGTCTGTGTGTTAGGCTTTCACGGCTAAACCGCTGAACCGACTTTTATGAATTTTGGTATGAAGATAGCTGGAACCCTGGGGACATAAGCTACTTTTTATCCCGGAAAAATGCACAGTTCCCTGGGGAATTGCGAGAAACGAATTCCATGCGGACGAAGTCGAGAGCAAAAGCTAGTAAATAATGATTAAGATTACTTAATGGATTACCATACTAATATTTATCAATTACTAGCTTTTTGCCCTTCGTCCGCGTGGAATTCGGTTTTAGCGTTCCCGCGGGATCTAAGCGTTCTTCCGGGATAAACACTGGACCCGTGTAAATCGAACTTAATATGTAGCCGAGTTCCTTCCCCGGGACTCGATTGTGTGCGCCACTCATATTGAACTCGGACTATTAAGCATCGCAAACGGATGCAGATGGCCAACCGCAAGGCCGCTCAGCTCGCGGGTCAGCTAAGTACGCGCTGAATTCATTTTCTTTACGATAACTCCTAAGATATTCATTTAAATTGCATGGTGTAAATGGCAATCATAAAGTGCATGAAATGCTTGAGGTGATTTCAATTGATCCAATTTCAGTTGATAAAGATTAATACTGTATCCCTCTAAATAGCTTTCCATATAACACATTATGTGGGACCATTTTTATATGGGAACAATTCCTCCATCCATACATCATTTTTTTTATCACCTAAAGGGATTATGCAGCGTTTTCCATGAAATTGCGTTTGCGTTAATAAAGGATTTTTTGGAAATTCTAACAAAGTTCATTTTTCTACACTTAGTAGTTTAGAAGATACATACAAAATTTTAATCCCTTTTTTACCCATATAAAAGGGCATTTTCCAAAAAATATCTGTTATAGCTCATTTATGTCATAAAAGAAACCTTTTTGCCGAATTTCATGTTTATAGGTCTAGCGGTTTAGAAGTTACATACAAACTTTCAACCCCCGTTTTACCCTCTTAAGGGGGGAATTTCCAAAAATCCTTTATTGACGTTCATTTATGTTATAAAAGGAACATCCCTGCCAAGTTTCACGTTTTCAAGCTTAGTGGTTTAGAAGTTTCATACAAACTTTCAACCCCCATTTTACCCTATATTTTTCTTGTATAACTACCTATATTTTTCTTGTATAACTAGGTAGGCTTTTTTATCAATACAGTAGTATATTTTACTCATATTTTGTCCGATATGCATAAAATTTTCAAAATTATACCATTGTTTTTTTTATTGTTAAAATATACAGGTGTCCCGTAAGTCGTGAATAATCCTACAGGCAGCGTTAAATAGCCAAGTATATGACTGTATAAATGTGAGATTTAAGGTCAAGTAATAGATGGCTGGTTTTCGAGGTAATTGACTTTAAAAATGATAACTAAGAATGATGCCTTTAAGAGATGCTGCTGGTTATTTATTGCAAAATTGTCCTCACTAAAGGCTTAATCAAATCTAATCCACAATTTTTCATATTCATTGACAGTTTATAACGTTAGATCGATATTAAAAATTTCGAAATTTAACAATTTCTTCAAATAAGTTTGATCGTTGGTGCTGTAAAAAAATGTATGGTGATATGCAGTGCCACATCCTCAAAATTTGGCACAGTTAATGCAGATTTGAACGTGGTATATCAATACTGTTTTCTTTGAGGAACAAAGAATATATCGAGAATATTAACCAGCTAGGTAAAATAGGCAAATGAGAGATTTGCCTTATTTTCATGGTCGATTTGAATTGCCAATTTCAAGGAAATTTAATTAAAATTAGGTCAAGTTTATCACATCACCACTCTCTTTGCTTCTCTCTGCGTCTTCTATCGTCTGTGCAATTGGGAGTGTTCCTAGGAGCTGTTTAGACTGGTGCCAACCGCGTCCGTTCCCATCGCAATCGCTCGAAAGACGTTCATGCCCATTCCCTACAGCCACTGAACTCATCTACGCGTAGTTCTCTAGAACGTTTCTAGCGCGTACAATTAGTATTTGGAATGAACTTCTCCCTCTGCGCTACAATTTGGGGCTTTCAAAAAGCAGTTCATCAAATATTTTCGTGATCGGTAACGCATCGGTGATGCCTCTGGTGTTACAATGTTTATAGGCGGCGGTGATCACTTACCATTAGGTGGGTCGTCTGCTTGTTTGTCAATCTTTGTACATGAAAAATACTGTCTAATAGTATCTTAATTGGCCCGAAAGTTAAGGTAATCGAGCTTTAATCAAACTGTTATTACAAATAAGAAAAGTGTATACTCCTAAAGTTACACAAGGTACCTGCTGGCATTGAATTAACCGTGTCGAGCGGCGCCTTCGTTTTCTCGGATCTTACACTTTATTAAGGTAAGATTAAGAAAACTTGTTTAAGTATCGCTGAAAAGTTTCCGTTCACATTATTATACGTACGTACTTCGAAGTTTTGACCTTTTTTTAGCGAAATTTTATTAATTTCGGCGTTCACGGGTGCATAAGTTCTCAAAAATCAATAGTCGATTATGGACGCCGAGGTCGGTCGACCGATATAAAAAACCCGAGTAAGTGCGAAGCGCCCTCGAATACCAAAGGTTTCCAAAGCTTACCACTAATTAACATAGGTTTTCACCAAATTAAGGCAACGCACGGTGAAGTATGATTTCGGCCTACAAATCCCTCAGCGTATTTCGTCGAAAATGTGCTGCGGCGTTAGCTCATCTTAAAAGGTCGTAAGCGACAAATCAGTTTTTGACGTTAAGAAGTCTTTTTGATATTTTTTGTCTGTAATATGAAAGTGGTCCAGTCACAAAAGTAATCTAACAAAGGTCAAAGATACAATAAAACCGGCCAAGAGCGAGTCGGACTCGCTTAATATCAAGGGTAGCTACCATAAATTATCCCATATCTCAAAAACTGCGTGACTGATTTTGTTCAAACTAATTTTCTTAAGTTCTTGTTGAATTTTATATCTCCAAATTTATTTTGCAATTTTTCTCTACGTAGATCAAAAGTTAGGGGGGGGGGGCACCCTTAATTCATCAAAATTAAAGAGTAACTTTTTTGAAGGAAAAACAGAAGAACCATTGAAGTAGGCATTGAAAAAGGCATTACCTCTCTGTTAAATTAGTCTATGCCAATTTCGGTTCTCCGATTTGGCAGCTTTCTAAGGAGGGATGGCAATATTTTTGGCTGTGATAATTTATTTTATTTTTACGGGTTATTTTGTAACACCTTATATATTCTGGTCTAGAGTCTGGTGTTACAGTAGCTACAAGGCCTTTAGCCAAGGTGATAGATACGGTTAGATGAGTGTGCCCTTTCAATTATCGCAGATCATCGAAGCGCTCCACTACCTGCACTACACGGTCCGACAGATCCATCGCAACGTGTGTCCCCAAGTAATCATCGTCACGAAGCGCGGCACTTGGAAGTTATTTGGCCTCGAGTTCACCGGTAAGCAACGGACGCTATCCATATTTTCACCTGATCGACTCACCCTGTCACTTTAGATCTAATATTACGTGCCGTTGAGCACTATCTGTGATTATGTCTCGATACTATCACATCACACATTAAACTACTTTCCAGTCAAGTAAATGGCAAATATATTTTCGTATTACGCGCCTAAATCGATGAGTTAAGACAATATTTATAGGTACATTTAGGTACCTATATTATTTCAATTGACAGGGATGATCAATAGCAAGCAATAAACGTATTGATAGATTAATACGACTATTACCTATTAAGATGTAGTTGATGGCCTATTATATGATTGGATATGAGGTGTTACCAATGTATATAAGTGGAAAAAAGATAACCTATTTTTGATGTCTAGTCCGGTTAAATGATATGGTAAAACAATATTCAAATATGAATAGCTATTGGACCCGGTCACCGTGCAACAATTTCCCTTAGCTGCTGTGAGTTCTCACTGTGCACAGCTCCACAATTTTACAATGAGTAATTTAATATTCACAAAGAGTATTGAGCATTTTATCGACGTGTTGATGCATAAGGCATAACTGCAACTCGCTGTTATTTTGCAGTTTTGTTTTCAGAATATCATACGTTTTTATAAATTGATAGTTAAATACTTACTTAAAGTCATTGTCAAATTATGGTTTTATTTTACCGGGTGTGGCCTGTAATAGGAGCAAGTTAAAGTTGTCACAATTATTGAAAACATTCATGAATGACAACGCCAAATATTGCGACTGGGCACAATCCGTTGCAATACTGTGTGTTGCTGGCTCGATTATTTTTGTTAGAAAATAGCGGTACCTAAATTAATGTTTAATTAGATTTAAAGAAACCACTTGGATTTCATTATGTACCGATAAGTTAATAGTACATTACAGACCTAGGGTGGTGAATTCGTAAATGTCCCAGATCGCAGGTTTCTGTGGCCCGAACCGAAGGTGAGGGCCATAAATATGCGATCTGGGGCTTTACGAATTAACGCCCGTGGTTTGTCAAAAGTTTTACCTCTTGCCTTGGCCAAGAAGTGAGATTTTCTCTCCGCGTAGCGGGCAGTAAATCTCACTTTACGGCCAAGGGTGATGTAAACTTACATTAATAAAACGCTCCTATTACGGGCCACACCGTGTATAATATTTATGTACGTACTTGTACAAGGATTTTTTTACACTCAAAATCAAATCAAATTGAACATTTATTCAGCAAAATGGCCACATTGGGGCACCTTTACACGTCACAAATGAATTTACCAGCGCTTCCTAGACCCATTGATTGAGAAGAAGCTGTATATGTAGATGTATCTGGTAACATAGGTAGGTACTTCACGTGATTTGAATTGAAAATCATCAGAACGAGAGCGTTATAAATATAGCCAGAGCCAGGGTCGCGTAGTGTTTGTGGAAAAACGAATAGGTTCAATAAATATTGTCATTGGTTTCGGGCTCCCCTCTTGAACCTTAATTGCTATCGACGTTCGTGATTCCAAACCTATAAATTCTCCTGTGATAATGATAATTCACTCGAGACAGTAAATACATTTCATGTTTATTGTAATTTTATATAAACTTTACGTAATTTGGTCATACACAGAACTTTCAGCAGGGGTCTTTCCTGTGGACAATGCAATAGTTAACGGCTTAGGTATACATAACTTGTGCTTTAATCAAACACGTCACAAGTGACGATTTGTATGTTGTACATACATGTTTGTAAAGATCCAGCAAGAAATTAGGCTTTTAATTAAACCCTTAACTTTAGAATGTCCACAGGAAAAATATAAACTTAACTCAAACTAAAAAATGTGTATGACCCAATTATACAATTTTATTGAAGTATATGATTAGATATATTATTGCGGTTTTATTTATACCTTTATGCTTTCTATATTGATCGATCATTGCAAGAACTGATTTGCTTACTTTTATAAAAAAAAGTGTGTAGGTAAGTAATTGTTCAATTTGTGTTTAGAAAATATCCTTGGACCTGACCCTACTGAGATGCTGACCGTGGCGCCGTGGTCTATTAAGGTGGCCAAGATTGCTCAACCGAACCTTGACTATTTGGGTAAGTCGCACCATTTGACAATGAAAACTCTAAAATTAATGCGTAAGAATACGTAGGTAACCAATGCTTGGTATTCACCTAATATGGTTTTCTAATTCCCTTTTAATCCATTTTCTGCCGAGAGGGTTTTACTTATAGATTTTAAAACGTTATTAACTTATCACGCTGACGCATTCAGGCTCAAGTAGGATTGAAAAAACAACCATGTACATATAGCAATATACACAATTTGCTCAATTGAAACGTGCAATCCCCCTGGGCCAATTTAAAACTGCGCGCTAGGTAATTGTGACGCTTTATTTTGGTTGCTGATTCAAAGTGTCTTTGTTGTTATTTACGAAATGAAACCTTATGATTCAACTTCATTGCTACAATCTTGGCAAAATGGAGAGGCACACTCTAAGCTAAAAGCAGATGTTTCTCCAATCGACTGTACCATGGAGGTATCCAGCTGTCATTAAGTACTATCAACTACATGTTGTAACAGAGAAAAGGTAATTAATATAAACCTGTCAATCTCCTTAAGAGGGATTATTCCGAAAGTTGGCAACGTCGAATATAGCTGTCAAATATTTGGCTGCTTTTATTAATTTCTCAATATTACTGATGAACGAAAAAAGGAAAAATCGGTCTGTTATTGAATGAGGCGTGTAGTTTTTTATTTGTTGTAAATTACATTAAAACGCATGAAGAATGCGATGAAAATTTTTACACAGGATTTTATTTCTATAGGTAATACTAAAAGTTACGTGTTCGAAGTTGAACTTTGAAGTCGGTTCTATATTTTTTTATGATTCTAATTAAAAAGTGCCCATTCACACATATCGTAGGTGTTTTTACGTAGCAATATTTGTGTATGTACTGTACATATACATATATTTGTAATCTCGTTCTCGAAAACGGCTCTAATGATTTCGATGAAATTTGGTACATAAGGGTTTTCGGGGGTGACAAATCGATCTAAGTCTCGTATCTGAGAAAACTCGGTTCTAGCTATTTTCACCCGAGCAAAGCTCGCGCTCGGTCGCTCAGGTCCTATAATACGAGGGGCGGCTGATAAGTACGTAATCTCCTTGGTCACAAATATATACAAAAATAATGCTGGCTGGTATGGTTTATATTCGTTTGTTATTCTATTTTCAAAATGTATTGGGTACATTCATTTGTTTATTGCATCACGTTTATTTGTCTCCTACAATTGTTTCGTACACATCGGTAGAAAAAGTGAAAATGGATAAAATCAAGCAGCGTGCGGTGATTAAGTTTTTGACTAAAGAAGGGAATACGCCTTCGGAGATCAGACAACGTATGTTAAGTGTGTTGTGCAGTTCGTGTTCTTCCGAATTTGTTATAAAGTTTTGGTCAAAGCAGTTTAAGTTAGGTCGTGAGAGCCTGGAAGATGATCCTCGTAGTGGAAGACCAGTTTCGGTCGTCACCGATGAAAATGTAGCCAGGGTGAAAAAAAATATATTAGAGGACCGACGAATGAAGCAGTGGGAGATAGCTAGAGATGTGGGCGTCAGTAAAGAGCGAGCCAATGAAATAATTCATGAGCATTTTAACATGTCCAAGGTTAGTGCACGTTGGGTCCCCAGAATGTTGACTGCATTTAACATGGAGAGGCGTGTCAAATGTTGCGAAGAGTTTTTGGACATGAGTCGACGGAAAGAGGAAGAAATAATTTCTAGAATTGTACATGTGATGAGACTTGGATTCGACAATGGGACCCGGAAAGTAAGCAAGGGTCGTTACAGTGGAAATTTAAGGATGAGAAGCCGCCTCGGAAATTCGAGGTAAACTTATGGCTACAATATTTTGGGACACAGAAGGGATTTTGCTCATAGATTATTTACCGAAGAAAACTACAATAAATGCTGATTATTACTCAAACTTACTATATCAACTAAGAGAGACAATAAAAGAAAAACGGCGAGGTAAACTAAGCAAAGGATTTCTGATTTTGCACGATAACGCACCAGTGCATACCGCCCACACAACGAAGCTAGCAATTATATATATATATCTCTCTCTCTCTCTCTCTCTCTCTCTCTCTCTCTCTCTCAATTAAAGACAATAGCTTCGAAACCATTGACCACCCCCTTTATAGTCCAGATCTAGCCCCCTGTGACTATATTCTGTTTAGACTTCTCAAGAAAGACCTCAGGGGATGAAGGTTTATGACCGATGACGAAATGAAGGCTGCGGTTACTGACTTTTTACAAGCCGAAAGTTTTTGTTTTAATGGTTTAAATTCAATATTTGAAAAATGTAATAAGTGCATTTTATTAGCAGGGGACTTTATAGAAAAATAAAACAAAGTAGCCACGACAGTATTCAGTCATTTATTGCCATTATAGAAATTTCCATGCAACAGAATATACACACACAATAATAAAACAGAAACACCTTACAACTACAAAACTAAAATACAGTATCACAGATATAAGTTAATAAATAAAATAAAATTACAAAATTAATCAAAACATTTTGCGAAATAAACAGTCTTTTGTTTACACGCGCGGTAAATTCACATTAAATTGGTGGTCTAGCTGTAGGTATTGCACACGTTTGTCCCGCCGCCGCCGCCCGGCGTAAGGCAGGGAGGGCTGCTGTTCCAATTAAGTCTTCCAATAAACTCCTGATATGCTGCGGTGGAAGAGCGGTGGTTCAAATGGAACTCAATGACGATGCTGAATTAGAGGCACGCTACAATTCCATCGGAGCGCCATCGGCTCCTAGGAATTAAGCGTCTTCGTTACAAATAACTTGCTTTTTTAAGGCTAGGCTGATGGGATGGTAGCTTCCTTTAAACAAAAAAGGAATTCGTATAACCCCGTTCCAAATTATGTTTAACTGAATTAAATAGGGTATCTACTTAATGAATTTCGTTAGACCAATTTAAACAAAAGTAGGTAAATATTGATCCGGAGCTTAATTGAGGCATTAATAATAAAGAGTCTCCGTTTCAGCATGTGCAGAAATGTTTTCCTATGACGCGGATGTCTCCTCAATACAGGTAGAAATGTCTCAACCGATTCTCGTGAAATTTTGTAACCTGGTAGGTATCAAACTTATATGTACCTACCTTTTTTTTTGGCCATTCAATTTTTAGGACATTTTTCAAAATGGCACGGAGCAATGTAAAAACCTGCGAGGTTTAAAGCTCACAAAGCCCAGAGCAGAGTTATAGGTACTCGTAACAACATAAGTATAGCAGATCATCGATTATTTCGATCCATTTTCAAGGAGCCTCGTGGTAAACTCTATCGTGGAAGTTGTTTATCCGAAATTGGTTTACAATTTTGGCACGAACGTCGTCGGGGCTGCGCCGCAAAACGGTAATCTGTGATAGCTCTCAATTGCCGCTTTTCGCAGCGCAGCCTGCGGCGGGCGCTCTTATTTAGCCCACCCTGTTACGTGATCACTGATCACAAACTCTCTATGTACTTTGTTCTCTCTTTGACCTTTCAACTTAAATACTTGCTAGTTTATGAGAAAATCGTCCATCAGATAAATATCTAGAGCGATCATAATAACGGTGAGCACCTACGTGTAAATCACCTAGAGATGATTGCATTCGTGAATGTACTTACTAGACACGTGCACAAATGCAATCAAAATAAAACTCACGCACCAGCAGATAAAATACATACCTACTTACGTTTAATAAAACTTTACCTACACCTCGTATTTTTTGTAACTCAATTTTACGAATAGGTATTTGGTTTACCTAATAGTCAATCGTGAATATTGAAGTTGCCAAAGCGAATGTGTAATGGATACTCGTATACTACAAATACAGCAAAGGAAAACCGATGAACGTATAAAAGACTGTAAATTCGCTGGAAAACTATGAAACTGTTTTTTGCTATCAAACCAAACCGTACGAGCATGTTGCGCACAGACGATCGTTATTTATGTTGAGATAAGTTTTATTAACAACAAGATGTCGACTGCGACTTCGAATGCGCGTAGGTAAACATTAAAATGTAAAAATCCCGTTTATTCTCGTTCCCGTAGTCATTTCGGGAAATCTTCTCTTAGTGTTTCCTTACACTACCAAGGACTCTACATTCCTGAGCGTCCTAGGTACGTCCAGTGAATTTGTCTGTGCGTTGTCATCAATCAGTCAATAATTCAGTAACAGAAGAGTTTTTAGTACTTACATATTTAACTATTTATTTATATGAATCTTCATTTTTATAGGTATGTAACAAGGTTTTGCTCAAAACTTTGTCTGCAGGGATTTTTTTATAAATTCCGAAGGTCCTTTATAGATCTCTTAAATTTTGAGTCATACAAAATAATTTATAATGTATGCTATGGTATACCAAGTCAATGGTCGTGGCAACCCTTTTAAGATGCTCAGTAAGTATTGTAACCTCACATGCAATAATTGTAGGTATATTGTACAAGAGTTGTCAAAAAGGAAACTGTTACTTGATGAAAGGCATTAAAATACGAGGGGGGGGGGTTAGGGGGAGCTAGCATTTTAATGCCCACATACACTGTTTGTTTTATCTACACACATCACATATATGTATATTGCAAGCTCTCGATGATGTATTCAGGAACTGCATGTTACGACCGGCATTGCTCGAAACAATTCATGATAAATAAATAAAAAATAAACAGTGAAATATACAAGTTTAGCGCGTTTAAAGTATAAGATAAGCGCGTGTAAAGTATGAGATTACCTACAACCACTGCACCGAAGTACCGAAGACAACTTTTTAATCTGCGTCTTTGAATAGAGTATGCGTCTTACATCAAAAAAAAGAGTAGGAAAAACCACCATGTTTTGAATTACAAGTGGCAGCAAATCTCCCATGATTTTCCAATTCTCTCTATCTTCCGCGATGCTCACAAATGCCTACCTCCAAAAGCCTCGACAATAATGTACTTATAACCTGATCGACCATACAGATTTCATTAGGTGTTGGTCACTTTTTGCAGCCGATTTAAATAATAGCCTAATAATGAGTTTATATAAATATGAGTCTATTAAACGAGCAATATTTGTATATATATTTTTGTCCATCACGTTCTCTAAAACGGCTCTAACGATTTAGATGAAATTTGGTGTATAAGAGTTTTCGGAAGTGACAAATCGATCTAGATAGATAGACAGATAGAAGAGTTTTATTGGTATAAAATTGTTGTAAGGTACATTTATGCAAGTATACATAAGCCTTTTTAGGTTTTCCCGTATACCGCTACACTATTCATCGCAGGTCTTAAATATTTATAATACAACGTACAGCAAATTTAAATATAAGATTCCTTAAATAAGTAGTTGTTAATTCCAACATGTTTATAACAAGTCTTAATAAAAACATGCAGGAAATCTACTTAGCGTCCAGGCCAGTGACGACTAAATAAAACTTGGACTAGGTTTTACAATTTCCTAAACTATATGTACAATATTAACTATACATCTAAATATATAAAACTCAAAGGTGACTGACTGACTGACTGACTGACTGACTGACTGATATAGTGATCGATCAACGCACAGCCCAAACCACTGGACGGATCAGGCTGAAATTTGGCATGCAGGTAGATGTTATGACGTAGGCATCCGCTAAGAAAGGATTTTGCAAAATTCCCACGGGAACGGGAAAAAAAGGGATTTTTACATTTTAATGTTTAGGCGCGTACGAAGTCGCGGGAAACATCGTTGAGATCTGAAATTTGGCATGCAGGTTCCTTGGGGAGCGTAGGGGAGCACTAAGAAACGACTTCCCGAAATTCCCACGGGAACAGGAAAAAATGTTTTTTTTTTACATTTTAAGGCGCGTACGTAGTCGCGGGGATCATCGTAGAGAGCTGAAATTTGGCATGCAGATTCCTTGGGGAGCGTAGGGGAGCACTAAGAAAGGACTTCCCGAAATGCCCACGGGAACGGGAAAAATGGGTTTATTACATTTTAAGACCCGAACGTAGTCGCGGGGATCATCGTAGAGAGATGAAATTTGGCATGCAGGTTCCTTGGGGAGCGCAGGGGAGCACTATGAAAGGATTTCCCGATATTCCCACGGGAACGGGAAAAATGGGATTTTTACATTTTAATGCTTAGGCGCGTACGAAGTCGCGGGAAACAGCTATCTATCTATCTAAATATATAAAAGAAGAAACTGACTGACTGACTGACTGACTGACTGACTGACTGACTGACTGACTGACTGACTGATTGACTGACTGACTGACATATCAACGCAGAGCCGAAACTACTGGTCGTAGAGAGCTGAAATTTGGCATGCAGGTTCCTTGGGGAGCGTAGGGGAGCACTAAGAAAGGACTTCCCGAAAATCCCACGGGAACGGGAAAAACATGTTTTTTTTTACATTTTAACACGCGTACGTAGTCGCGGGGATCATCGTAGAGAGCTGAAATTTGGCATGCAGGTTCCTTGGGGAGCGTAGGGGAGCACTAAGAAAGGACTTCCCGAAATTCTTACGGGACCGGGAAAAAAATGGGTTTATTACATTTTAAGGCGCGTACGTAGTTGCGGGGATCATCGTAGAGAGATGAAATTTGGCATGCAGGTTCCTTGGGGAGCGTAGGGGAGCACTAAGAAAGGATTTCCCGATATTCCCACGGGAACGGAAAAAAAATGTGATTTTTACATTTTAATGTTTAGGCGCGTACGAAGTCGCGGGAAACAGCTATCTATCTATCTAAATATATAAATAAAAGAAGAAAATGACTGACTGACTGACTGACTGACTGACACATCAATGCAGAGCCGAAACTACTGGTCGTAGAGAGCTGAAATTTGGCATGCAGGTTCCTTGGAGAGCGTAGAGGAGCATTAAGAAACGATTTCCCGAAATTCCCACGGGAAAGGGAAAAAAGGGATTTTTACATTTAAATTTTTAGGCGCGTACGAAGTCGCGGGAAACATAGTAAGGATCTGAAATTTGGCATGCTGGTTCCTTGGGGAGCGTAGGGGAGCACTAAGAAAGGACTTCCCGAAATTCCCACGGGAACGAGAAAAAATGGGTTTATTACATTTTAATGTTTAGGTCGCGGGGATCACCGTAGAGAGCTGAAGTTTGGCATGCAGGTTCCTTGGGGAGCGTAGGGGAGCACTAAGAAAGGATTTCCCGATATTCCCACGGGAACGGGAAAAAATAAATTATAATCCTAGATTACAAACACTTTCAAGAAACACGTTATGCAGATTACCTACTGTTAGATTACCTGCCTATTGTCCAGTAAAAAGGAAATGATTGATGAGTTCACTAAAACATTCTTTAAAACAGTCTGATATTACCTAAATAATGAATTTTGGCACTAAACTATTTATTCATAAGAGATTAATGAATCAGAGAAAAAAAAGGAAAAATCTATACATATAATAAAATAAATAATAATTCTGTAGAAGAAGTCGCGGCTGAAAATTTAAAATTAAAAGAAACTATCAAGTCAAAGGGACTATATGAACGATACTGAACACAAAATAACGATTTTTTAGAAAAAAATACTGTATGTATGTATGTATGTAAGTCCGGATTTAACTTGAAAACTACTGGACGGATTGAAACAAAATTTGGTATGGGGGTAATTTATAACACTGGTCAACATATAGGCTACTTTTTATCCCGAGGAAATGCATAGTTCTCGCGGGTAGGCTATTAACAAATTCCACGCGGACGAAGTCGCGGGCAGAAGCTAGTAACTACATAAGAGGCAGCCCTATGTACAAGATAAAATAATAATATTATAGTGCGTAATTAAAATATTCACGCTTTTTCATTTCAAGTCAGAAGCCGAATGACACCGTCAAAGGAAAAAAAACAAAAGACAACTACTATCAATTTTGAATTTAGAATTTGAATGTAAGCGCCGACCAATAATGCAGCACGGAGGTTTGCCGTGCTACAATATACAGGCAGCTTGCAAATTATACAACAATAATTGAACAAGTTGAAGATATGACGCTTTAAAAAGAAAATAATAACTTAATAATACGTACATGCAACGAATATTAAATTTTATTATTGAACAATTTTTTCAATTCATGTTTAATATTCTTTTCCGTGATACTATATCTAATTGCGAACGGTAAATTGTTAATTAAATTAGGTAACAGATACTCAGACGTTCGCTTCCCGTAATGGTTATTTACTTTTGGTATAATTAATTTCGATTTAGCAACATTCCGAGTAATAATTTCATTCCTCATAGACTTCTGCAAATTTTTATCAAAAAATTGTTCGCATAACAACGTAAAATCTATTTTTTCACGTATTGGCATGCCACCGCAATACGAGAACAATTTGTGATAATTATTTTCAAAACGTTTCCTTATGTTCATCGGTACAATTGCTTTGAGAATTCTGAGCTGTAGTTGATAGATCCTGTCTAAATGCGTTTTGAACGTTCTGCCATAACTGGAAAGTCCATACGAAATTATCGATTCACCCAACGTTTTGTACATTGTGAGTAGTATTGAAAACGGTATTTTCCTTTTAATAATTACGAATTTGGCCAGCAAGGCGCAGAGCTTCTCACAAACGTAATTAATGTGATCCTTCCAGCTAAACTGACAATCCATAACTAAACCTAGATATCGCTGATTAGGAACACATTCAATAGATTTACAATCACATTGATTTACTTTTCTATGAAGGCATTGATGATCGTGAGCAAGTAACTTGACTGCTGAATCTTTTTTAATTTGACAAGACGTTATGTCCAACCCAGCGTCATGAGACCACTTGCTCAGAATATCGAAGTCGCCCTGCAACCTACAAAGAGCTACTTTGGGATCCTGATCCGCTGCTAGCAGACACGTGTCATCTGCGAACTGATACATTTCACACCTTTTGATGACGTTATGGAGGTCATTAACATACGTTAGATAGTGCAGTGGACCTAGGACCGACCCCTGTGCTGTTCCAGTTGTAACTTCTGCTTTCTTACTTAAGCTATCCCCTACCTTGACATAGTTGCATGTATTTGATAAATAGGCTATACACCACTGGAGCAAAGGACCCCGAATATCTTCCAGTTTATCCAACAAAGTTGAGTGCCGAAGCGTATCAAATGCCTTGCTGTAGTCAATGAAATCTAGCTATGTTAAGCTTATATCTGGGAAAATTTTGACATTTTAATACAATACTATCTTTACAAATCACCATAGCTTGATTAGGGACAGAACAGACGGATCAAAGGGCCTCTTTGGTTGCAGCGCCGGAAGTCCAGACGAACGGCCAGTGCAACATTCTGTCCGACATGTTCTCGCTGGGGCTGGTCATCTGCGCCGTCTTCAACAACGGGAAGCCGCTCATACAAGCAAACAACAACCCTATGCTGTACGTCAAACAGATAGAATTCGTAAGTACCGAACTCATTTATGATATTTATATGAAGAAGAAGAAAGAGATTTCTTCATTACGCACATTGAAGACGCATACATAAGATACAAAAAAACACACTAGTTACAGATTACATAAAATAACCAAAAGAAACTATACATAAGGACAAAAATTACAAGGGACTCTGTGTCCTCATGGCTGTGAATGGATGTCTGTCTCAGCATTTATACCGAGAAACACCTGCAGCGCTGATTTTCAGCCAGCAACCATTGTGTGGTGTGACACGCCCAGGAGGCATTATTGTTTTCGTACATTCGTCGTAATAATAATTTCTGTGTGTGCAGCACTCATTTTGTTTTCGTTGATTCGGCACCGACTTCAAAAGCTTAGCTTAGCCCAGATAATTATTAATAATCGTATTATTAGGTAATTAATTGCTTTTTGGCCATAATTTGCTTTTCGGAGTAGTAATAGACAGGATAGGGACTGGATAAGGATGGGTGGGATATATCAAAATTATTTTGTGATTTTCCATTGAAGGTTTCCTTTTTTTATAAAAATAAATTAAATTTAAGTTATCATTCTAGTTTTTTTTTTTTTTAATTTATTTTATACTTTTTAGTGATATCACAATCACTAAAAAGCAGCGTTTCGATGAAAGCTCCCAGTTGGCTTGATTTTCTCCGTCATCTCGACCTATTATCCTGATTTTTCATCAGTATTTAAAACCTTCCTCGGAAACTACTCTATCTATTTGTGAAAACCGGTTCAGCCAAACGCGAGATAATCGCGGACATAATCATATAAACACATACATATATACAAACATACGGGTCAAACTGAGAACCTCCTTTTTTTGAAGTCTGTTAATTAAGACCCCCGCCGCGTCTGTCTGTCTGCTCGCGATAAACTCAAAAACCACTGAACGGATTTTAATACAGTTTTACTAATAACTTGTGGTTTTAGTATATAATTTATTTTTGTTTTCTGTCAATTAAATGAAATATGTCGATGATAGTTCAAGATAGTGGAGAAAATCAAGCCGACCGGGAGCTTTAATGGAAAATGCTGCCTAAATGTTTGAGTTATAACAAAACAATGTATTTAGGAATGATTTCTCTCATGTCGTCTATTTTATCGTCTACAGAAAAGTCCGCGATGGCATACGCTTCTTTTAAGGATAGCTTCCTATACCATTTTTAATTACTAAAAAAATGTTCCCATCTATGAAAGATCATCCCATTCCCTTAATGACAGATGTGGCACCTGGCGAAAGTTCGTAAAACAGAAGTGGCAGTGAATGCGTTATGGGAACATTGCAACGCACATGTGCGTTCAAGGCACTGCGGGAGTCAGCAAAACGCACATATGCGTCGGTGGCAGTGAATGCGTATGGACATATGGAAGGTAGTCAGATCCCCTCATCAACTATTGAAGAGCTGATGATCTTCAAACGGCAGATCAGGTCATGGAGTAAGGTCACCATATACTTTCAATATCATTGAAGTAACACTGTGCCAAATTTCGAATCTATAGGACATATGGAAGTTAGTCAGATTCTCTCATCAACTAGAAAAGAGCTGATGATCTTCAAACAGTTAAGCAGATTTTCATGAAACACGGCTAAGAACACCCGGGATAAAATTATCTATGACACAAAAAAGAACTAAACGAAAATCGGTTCATCCGTTTGGGAGCTACGATAGCACAGACAGATACATATACACACAGACACGTTAAACTTACAACACCCCTCTCTTTTTGCGTCGGGGGTTAAAAATACGAACGAATAATAATATCTTTAATAGGTAATAATAAAATCGATCAAAGCTGTTGTTGCTGTTAACAGGCAGTTATATCTAATTTTAATTTTTAGTATACAAGTTATTAATAAAACTACAAAGTGAGATTAATTAGCTCTCATTAAGTTAGGCTTATTAATAAAATCATCCGATATTTTGTTTTAAATGAAGCCAGTGATTTAAAAATACCTACGGATAGGAGGCGGATTATCGTTCCAGAATTTCGTAGCAGCGAAGCGAAAACTGACACGAAATTCTACGGTACGGTCGAGGACAAAGGATAGGAGCTGAAAGAACCTAGCTGATCTAACTTCCTCCGACTCAAGTCAGCTTGTCGTACAGATAGGGAGGAACACGACGGTAGTGAACCGTCGACACCGAATATCAGAACAGCTAAGTGAAGGTTTTGACGAGTTGACATTTTTAAAATCCGATTCTGGTTCAGATAAGGTGTGACATAGGTACGTGGCGGGACATTGAAGCAGTATCGTGCACACGCGTTTTGCACGCGCCGCTGTAGCCTCTTCGTGCGCGCCAGCAGACGGAGCCCATATACTAAGTACATAACAATAATTAAATTTCGAGAAGACTAGCGCATCACAGAACCTTGTTCTGACTTCATTAATACCTACTATATCCCTCCAAATAGCTTTCCAAATAAGTAACACATTAGATCCGTCGGTGGCAGTGAATGCGTTAAAAGATAGTGTTAAATAAAAATTTTGCTAATTCGTGAGCATTGACCATTTCATGCAACTAATTTTAGTATTTTGGGAATTCATGCCTTACTTTTTTATTATTTATTTTTCAAGCCTTGAACAAATTAGGTAGGAACAATAAGGTAAGCCTGGTATCGATTCCAGAGCACATGCATGGCAAAGGGTCAGCTAAAGACTTCACTGGACCCGAACCATACGTGGGGCTCTCATCGAGTACCATTAAAACTGCCATAAATTTCCACACCAAGGACAAACACCAGCAAGAGTGGATATCCATGTCTGGTTTAAGGCATTCTAAACTCTTCATTGAAAGAGTTAACTGCGGCTGGACTAGAACACTTTGAAGACAGCTGCGATATATATAGTTTGAGCGTTCACGGGTCACTTCGGCGTTAAAAGCCATAATATAGTGAAGATGGGATTATGTACCTACCGCTATAACTTGCAGAATGTGTGGTGAAGAGGATGAGTCAATGCAACACATCCTGTGCGAATGTGATGCACTCGCCAGGCTCAGAATGAAACTTGAAACTCCTCCTGAGTAACGGTTACCCTGAACTGCCATTGCACTCCATCATTAACCTTTTAGTGAAGGTGGAGGAACCAATGGATTAGCTGCATCGAGAAGGGTAATAGTAATACACAAAAGATCCCGTTGGGTCGAAGTGTATATCCGCAAAGACCCCACAATCACAAGATATGAAGATAAGATAGGCGGTACGAAGTTCGGGTCGTCAATAATAATACATTTATTTCAGACTATTTTACCCGTGATTTGTTAGTTTTACACTTGTAGTGACTACATGTGATTCAGGGCTAGTTTCGAAAGAAAATTTGGAAAGAAAAAATCTGTATGGGGAATTGGCGATCGCCTTCGCACGAAGTTCACCTCGTCCACTAGTTTGAAATACAAATGGGGGCAGAATAACGGAATGCAACTTATGCAACTCATTAACGCCCGGTTCCTATATCTACGAAACGCCTCGTTTTGCCTACGGACGGTTAAAATTTGACAGATTCTCTATGGAACAAATGTCAAAAATCAACCGTCCGTAGGCAAAACGAGGCGTTTCGTGGATATAGGAACCGGGCCTAAAGGTCATTAGAGAGACTTTCAGAAATAGTTTCTATTTGAATTTACAAATTACTTAACCTTACCTTTATATACTAACGGCTAATATATTATCATGTTCCCGGTGGAAAACCAACTTAAAAAGCACTGGAAGCGGCTAAATGATTCATGCCCACCTTAAAAACTGAGTTTAGTAATAGGAAACTTTTTTTTTTTTCATCTAAACTAACACAAGTAAACTATACTGTACGAACCGAAACATTCACTTCCTGTGCTGGCTGGCTGAAGCTTTAAGGTTTATAATTACCTAGAAGCATACACTCCTCATAAACCGCCTTTCGTTAATTGTTTCATTATTAAGTTGCAAGAGTATCAGGTTCCTTGAAACAAAGGATTTAATGTGCGCGAGAAATGAAACAACGGCTAACGTAAACTACGAACAAAGCAGTGACCCGTTTTATGTTGTTTAAACGCATCTGAAACAAGCCACGAGGACATATTCAAACGCGAATAATTTATTTATATACCTAGTATGAATTTTCAGGTTAATGTGGTCTCTCTGCGAATAGAAAGTTACCTACTTACCTATTATACTCACCTATATAAAGTTTAGCTACTTACCGCTTTTCATAAAACAAAAATGTTGCTACTGCAACGGTAAACTAGTTACCTAAGTGTCATTTTAAAAATCAATTTTAATTATGTCGCTCGTCTTGAATAATGTGTGCGTTTAATTTAATCTGCTCTGCTACCACTGCGCGGCGGAAACCCAACATTTTATGTTGGGTTTCCTGTCTTTCTGTGAGTAGGTACAGTCGAGTCCGCTAATATGTACAGTCAAATGAAAAAAGCTGCATCCACACCATAGATAAATGATACAAGAAGAGTGGCAGAGCCCGTAATTTAGTGCGTGCTCCGAAACCCGGGTTAACACTAGATCGACATCTAGGGTCCAGTGGCTGAACCCCGATTACCCGACCGGCTCTAACGATTTCTATTTGAGAGATAATCTAATATTGGAAGTATTGCTCCTCCACAATTCAAAACTACTACTACTACTACTACAGCCTATTTACGTCCCACTGCTGGGCAAAATTCAAAACGCTTTAATGTATTTGGAAAGTATCTAAAAAGCATCACCAACACTCTCAACATGTGTGCGTGCTGAGATAGCCGTCAAACATGCGTTGAGGGTGTTGGTGGTGCTTTTTAAATACTTTCCAAATAGGTACGTACATCGAAGCGTTTTTAATTGTGTAGGGGCGGGTCTTCCTATATTAGATTATCTCTACCTGCACGACAATGTGGTTTGTTGTCAGCTCGAGCAGCAGGTGAACGCCGTGCTGCCGCGGGTGCCGGCGGCGCTGCAGGAGGCCGTGCAGAGGCTACTCTCGCGCGACCCCCACCCGCGCCCCACCACGCAGCTGCTGCCGCTCATCAAGTACTTCAAGTAAGCCCACTCACCCTACAAGAGCAGAAATCTTTGCAAACCATCTTCAAGCGCAATTCCAACCAAACCCGTCAAACAACCAACAGCAAGTTACCCTCATCAGAAACCATCTCCAAACCTACTTCGCAAACCCGATTCTCCCAGAGGAAGACCCAATAGTGTTTACACCAGGCCAAGTCGGCGAGCGGCGAGCAATCAAAGGAACAAAGCTGAAGAAAGCCCCCGGCCCCTACAAAAGCCTGAATGAAGCACTGCGCAAGCTCGTTTCTTGCACGATAGCCGCCTTAACCCGACTATTCAATGGAATCCTCAGAACTGGGCACTTCCCAAACCCTTGGAAGTTAGGAAGGGTCATAATGATTCCAAAGCCAGATAAGAACATACTCAAACCAAGCAGCTACAGACCCATAACCCTCCTCTCGAGCATCTCGAAACTGTTTGAGAAGCTACTGCTACCACACCTGATAAAGCACATCCCACCTCGTGAAGAACAGTTCGGATTCCGAGCGGAGCATTCCACAACTCTCCAGATCGCCAAAGTACTTGCACATAGCAGCCGTAGCCCAAAATAAGAAAGAACACGCGATAGCAGTCCTTATAGACATGGAAGAAGCATTCGACCGTGTCTGGCACCCAGGTCTTGTCTACAAGCTGTCCACGTCCACTACTCTACGTCGAGTAGTTAGGACTGTGGCCACCTTCCTAGAAAACAGACGCTTTCAGGTAGCAGTAGAAGAAGCCATCTCATCCGAAAGACCAATCCTGGCTGGCGTGCCCCAGGGCAGCTGCTTATCACCTATCTGCTACTCAAGGTACACTGACGATATCCCGGTGGCAGAAGGTTCAACCCTAGCGCTCTACGCAGATGACGCAGCGTTTATCTCCACCTCAATCAAACTGCCACATGCAGCCGAGAAAATCCAACACACCCTGGACAAGCTGCCTGAATGGCTCGACGAATGGCGCCTGGCTGCCAACGTTTCCAAGACCCAAGCCATAGCACTCAGCACGAAAACTCGCCTCCCCCCAAAGCTCACACTAAAGGGGCAGGAAATAGACTGGTCCCCCACGGTGAAATACCTAGGGGTTAAAATAGATCGCAGACTCACGATGACCGCGCACACGAAAGCAGCCGTCGGAAGCGCCCACGCCGCCAGAGCACAATTACGGCCGATACTCCGCTCAAACCTCCCAACCAAACTCAAATTAGGGGTCTACAAGACCTACATGGCCAGGCCTAGACTTACCTACGCAGCCCCGGCGTGGTTTGCACTAACAAGCCACACAAACCAGAAGAAACTCGAAGCCCAGTTAACAGTCCAGCACTCTTAGGACCATAGTATCCGCCCCGCGCTACGTCAGAAACGCGGTGATCTCAAGAGACCTCAAAATGGAATCAGTGACGTCCTTCCTAAAGAAGTTAGCAAAGAAGATGTTCGCCCACGCGGACATGTCAAAATGGGAACATCTCAGGAAGATAGCCCCATATCATTCGAGACCACCAGACAAGAAGGCCCTCCCCCGAGACCTAACATCACCATCTCCAGACACAGCACCTTGGTGCTCATCACCCCAAACAAGCGCATCTGACAGGGGCCGACCAGCCCCCAATCCAAATTGAAGATCAGCGGACCTCAGCCCTACGGCTGACGGGCGCTCACCGGACCTCTCCGAACGGGGTCCCATCTGGTGGGTGACCTCGCCGGGGGCCCAGAAATAGGCCCCACAAAACGATACCAAGCGCACGCGCACCACATAGACCCACCCGCCTTTGCGGGCGGCGACGCACACCACTGAAGGGGGTAAAATTACCCCGACCAGTTTCCCCGGCCCCCACAAGGGACCGAGACGACATCCTGGATGAATCACCCTACAAACCGTCAAATGCCGTGTACATCGCAGCAAGTGCAACGAATCCCACAAAATATAGCAATCAAAACTCTCCGTGTACACTATATACCATCGTCGGTTATTCGAGGCAACCCAAGTTTAACGCCCGGTTCCTATATCCACGAAACGCCTCGTTTTGCCTACGGACGGTTAAAATTTGACAGATTCTCTATGGAACAAATGTCAAAAATCAACCGTCCGTAGGCAAAACGAGGCGTTTCGTGGATATAGGAACCGGGCCTAAATCATATACCATCGTCGGTTATTCGAGGCAACCCAAGTTTAAATCATAGATAATGAAAGGTGTGAGGTAATAAAAGACTATTAGGTACTGTAATATTTATAAACATCGAGCTTTAGAGGACATAAGAAATTGAAAAATATATGTATGTCGGCTACCTACTTTTATGTGAGGATCATTATGAAACGTGACCGTTGTATTTGCCTAAATACCTTTATTTACACAAGTGCCTACCTGTTTACTATGGAATCAAAATTGTACAAATCAATGTGGAGACAATTAAGTAAAGAATACCAAGTGACCAGGCAAAGTTAAAGCATTTATTGATTTACCATGAAAGCTGTACCTAAAAAGTCAGTATTAATTTTATTTTTAACATTCAGCCATCTTTGCAGTGTATTTAGTAAGTATATAGATAGGGTCAAGCAAAACGTTATGACGATATTTTAACCACAATATCAGCTATCGATTCTAAGCATGTTTATTAGGTTCTTATTTTTTCTCGAGTTGATAAAAAAAATTGTATGGCCCAGTATGGGATGGGATTGATGGTGCGAGCGTTACCTAAATCCCATAAAAAAATTGTTACCAACTTAAAAAAAGTCCTGTAAAACATGTTTAAAATCCATAGCCGATTCTATGGGTTAAATATCGTCACAACGTTTTGCTTCACACCATGTTCACACCGTATACAATACAGAAGTCTGATATAGTGACTAGGTATACATACACTCAACAACAATGAAAACGGGTCACTTTGTATAGGGCTTTCCATACAAAGTGACCCGTTTTTTGATGTTGCGTGTATTTTATCTGGGCGCACGCACGGGAGATTTAGCAGTTTTAGCATGACGCACGCGTACCTAGGTGTTACGTTTCAGCGTGGTTTTCCCCTATCATAACTTTGCTAGATATCTTTCCACCTCGAGCTGGAGGTATCATGAGATTTTACTCGTATCGTACATCTGAAGTCTCCTAAGTATATTTTTATTTCATTTAAAATAAATTTATTTTAACAGTAAATAACGGAGAATCAGTCTAAGTTGCCAAGTCGAATAAGAGGGAACGAATTTAATACTTTAACATTCAAACACGCAAATTCGCATGTATCTATACGATTATTTCATAGTATGTTTTTAGGCTAGTAATTTTATTTATACCCGAGCTTGCAACTTTGGGAACTTTGTTCTACCTTCTGGTGGGGAGACCATTATCAAACCGTGTGTAGATAAATACTGAATTAATTGTATAACGAACTTGATGTGTTTTTGCTGTGATAATCATTGTCACATAACACCTAAAAGAACCTAGGTACTACAGAAAATGATGCTTATACCTAGTAGTGTCGATGCATTAACATTGTATTTATTTGCTATATTCAGACAATCGTGTTTTTTTCCTTTGATATAGTCCAAATCTATGCCACAATGTCGTAATTAAGTTCACTGCGCTTGCTTTCAAGAGAACCACTATTTTTTCTGTACGAAATTGAATCTTCATTGCGAAATATAGTGCCAAATGTAATTGCAATGTGAGCTGAAGTTAAATTCGAGACAACAATCAAGTGGCTATCACAATGAGCCCCAAGGGTGACGGTGACGGGAAATTCAACATGTAATCTAGATCTACGCCAGAATGATATTATGGTATGGTAGGGTTGGAGCACATCACATAGGTACACAATACCTAAGAGCGATGACATGTATCCAGAATAAAATGGTTGAATTGACGCGAAAGCATGTCTTGATTGTGCAAAAAATGAAAAAAAAGAAACTAAAATTGCAAGACATTTAGCAAGACGCTGCGTGCAAATAATCTTGGACTATTAATTCCTTACCGATCGCGAAGCGAAGGCATCAATGGAACTGTGCACCTAGTTGCATACATTAAATTTATTTCCCTTTATAAACTTGAACGGTATAAGAACCCCTCGGTGCGTACGCGACTTCGAAAGTAATTCAAGTGATATTAGGTATAGTTAGTGGTCAAACAAAAGATTCGGAATGCTGGTAGGTGGTTCTTAATACCGTGTTTGTGTTTGAATAAGTTACGGCAAAACGGGAAATGTTCAAGCTGCCGTCAGGTCAGTTTGAGACCCTGGGAATGACATACTTACTTTTTACCCCGGTAATTCTAGTCAAACCAGTTATTTCAAAACTTCTATATAACCAAGTATAACCATCTACCTATGTACAGGGTCAAGCAAAGCGTTGTGACCATACTTTAACCATACTTTACCATACTTTATCAGCACAGAACATTCATTCGAATTGTGTTCGTAATCGTACTTTTATAGGCCGTGTCCGCCCTGTGGTATCAGATATCGGTTCTGAGCATGTTTTCTGGTTCTTGATTTTTTTCGAGTTGGTAAAAAAAATGTCTTAGGGATTGATGGTGTGAGCGATATCTGAATCCCATACAAAAATTTACTTTACCAACTCGAAAAAAATTTAAAACTATAAAACATGCTTATAATCGATAGCTAATTCTGTGGGTAAAAGATCGTCACATCGTTTTGCATGATGTCAATGGCAAGTTCACTATATGATTATCATTTCTTTGGGTCGGTTCACTTGACACCGACTTCGCAGTCTGTCGGAGTTTGAAGGCGGTTTGTATTTGTTTTTCAGCTATAGTTTCCAAACATTAGCATATAGATACATAAGTAACTCTGAAGTCTTCGAAATTGACACCAAAATCATCTACGTGCTAGCAAATTTTGAGGAGTTTCCTCATTTTCTCATGAAACCCATCATCAGAACTGAACCAAATTAATATGAGACCAACTTGAAAGTACCACCTTTCGAATAAAAAAATAATCATCGAAATCGGTTCACTTTTACTATTTATTTTTGGTGAACATACATAAAAAAAGATTCCGACGAATTGAGAACCTCCTCTTTTTTTGAAGTCGGTTAAAAAGGTCTGTCTAGTCTTTCTGATTCCTTGTTGTGTAACGTGTTGAATGTTATCAGGTGCCAGAGCGAGCAAGCTATCCAGGCTATGCAGTTCTTAGACGTGATAACAATGAAAGACCCCAACCAGAAGACCAATTTCTACAGGGTGACTCTCATAGACGCACTGCCGTACATACCAAAGGTAAAGAATTCATCTCGATTCAGCAATATATGACGTATTCTACGTACTTCAAGTTGGAGCGCGCTATTTAGGCTTTGTCAAAAGAAAAGTAATTAACTACGTAGGTATACTACTCTGACCTACACAAGTACTCCAGTTTTTCATTTCGCCGTCGAGCCACCTTGAAGTGATTACCGGTTTATTTTAACTTTTAATTACATGATCAGGCCGCGACAAACTTGACCGAGCAATCTGCTTCAGAGAAAAATATTTTGAAATTCTTCTAGCTAAAGTTTAATCTTTTTATTAAGAATGTCGCGTAATTACGGTGGCACGGTGGCGCTAAAAGACTCGACGAGTTGCGCTCTCGATGCCGTATAGTCCGTTTTCTATTGGGAATGCTTGTATGGAGAGGTCGAAATTTTGAGTACAGCAATGCCATTTGGTAGGAATGTTATACATGTTGACCTTACTCCATTACGTCCGGTAGCCACTTTGAACTCCGCGACTGGTGGGGGGAGGGGGGGTTAAAGTACAGAGCTCCCGGCGCTCAGAAAACAAATCCTGGCGGATTAGTTTGGACTTTTGAGTCAAGTTTGGTGTCGTTTTCAGGTAACTAGATGATGCCCAATTCATTCCTCATACCAGTTTTTTAGGGTTCCTTAGCAAAATATGACGCAATACTTAAAATAATAAACTTTTAGTAGTAGCGAAATGCAAACAAACCCTCATATTTTTATATTTTTGTATGACATTTGGTTTATAAAAAAATACTGTCAGAAAGCCCATTTAATGCAGAATCTAAACACATTAACAGTAAGTATACTTTTTATAATTTTCAATGTAAAATAAAATATTGAATGTACTGCGACGGGCGTCAGCGCAGCGTAGGGGACGGTAACAAGACCCGAAAAACGGACAATTTCAACGCAAAAAGCTTTCATAATATCAATAAATAAAAGTGCTTACAATAATATCATACTTGCAATAAATATTCTCTTAATTATTATTAATTAAATCAAATGTATTTTTCTCTCTTTACCTGATTTTCTTCTTTTTAATATTATACTAGCGGCGCCCTGCGGTATTATTATCATTACCCACTGTTAAAAAGTAGCCTATGTATTAATCCAGGGTTCCATCTGCCTCCATACTGAATTTTATCAAAATTTGTCCAACCTCTTGAGCGTGAAGAATTAAAAAAAACACAAACTTTCGCCTTTATTACTTTAGTGTCATTTTTAATCATCTTCAATTTATAAACAAAGTCATGTAACATTATTAAAAGTAAAGAAAAATAATAATAGAAGTTTCACACAAAAATATGAAAATGTGAGGGTTTGTTTGCATTTTGCTACTACTAAAAGTTTATTATTTTAAGTATTGGTTAAAAACTGGTATGAGGAATGAATCGGGCATCATCTAGTTACCTGAAAACGACACCAAACTTGACTCAAAAGTCCAAACTAATCCGCCAGGATTTTTTTTCTGAGCGCCGGGAGCTCTGTACTTTAACCCCCTCTCCCCCCCACCAGTCGCGGAGTTCAAAGTGGCTACCGGGCGTTTTGGACTTAGGTCAACGTGTATAACATTCCTACTAAATGGCATTGCTGTCCTACTCAAAATTTCGACCTGTTTCCCAATAGAAAACGGACTAGTATAGTTACGTTCTACTGATTCAGAACTAGCTACTTATTAGGTACCTGCGTATGTGTTTTATGAAGATAGATAACGTAACATCAAAATAAAGAGGTACTGGGAGTTTAGTGTTAGACGTGTCTTCATTCAATTGTTACCATATTTTAGCATAATGTTATTCCATAATAAGCGATTGCCAACAGCTGTGCGAAATAAGCGAGCGTTTTGCGTCCTTCAAGTAGCTTGTAATTATTGTTGTGTGATGCACGCTTAGTGTAAGTAGCAGTGGCAGGCATGCGTGCGCGCGCCGTCGGGCGGAGGGTAAGCGTGGCGCGGTTGTGTTGCAGAAGCTGCGCTGGCAGCACGTGTGGCCGGCGCTGCAGCTGGAGGTGCGCACGGCCGAGGTGCTGGCCGCCGTGCTCCAGCCCGTCATCTGGCTCACCAACGAGGCCACGCCCGACGAGTTCTCACACTACGTCCTCCCCACGCTCAAGTAAGAATCTAATCCCACAAACATAGTACCACAAACCAACTGCCGAGCTTCTAGACTTCAGTTAACTATGGATAAAATTCAAGAATATTTTTCAGGAATCTCATGAACTCGCCCAAAAGCGTCCAAGCCTCCGTCACGATCCTAGAGAATCTCCACATCATACTCAAAAAGTGCCAGAAGGACGAGGTCAATAATGAAATAATGCCGATACTGTTCGCCGCCATGGATAACAGCACGAACCAAATACAGGTACGCGTGTTAAGGATTATCAAGGCGATTAATTTGGAGTGTCGGTTAATTAGCCATGCGGCGGCCGTTACGTTTGCTCAACTAAGTATTGTTGTTCGCAGACCGCGTCTCTGATTGCCATGCAGAACGTATCCGATTACATCGAGGATAAAGCCTTGCACGGGATAGTCCTGGGCAAAGTGAAGGTGCTGCTTGAGAAGAACCAGAGTGATGTTAAGATCATAAGCCTAATACTAGGTTTTTACGAGAAAATTCTGCTCCGACTCGAAAGGAATCATATTCTTGAGCAAGTGATCCCGACGCTTCTGAGCATGAGGTTGAGCGACCCCGATATCATCAACCGGGTTGTTAGTAAGTATTGATTAGTGACGCTTAAAACACGTTGTAATTTAATATTTGTTAGTATTATATTTATGAAGTATGTAATTTTTCTGGCTTTATACCCTCTAATTTTATGTGCCTGCTTGGCGCCGCGAAATGATGCAATTTCTAGCGCTCTTAACACACGCAGCTACGGCGAATGTTTGCAATGCGGCTCTCTTTATTTTTTGGCTAACCATTTTCGTCACCTATGTCTTCCTGTTGCAGGACTGTACAAATCGATGCTCTTGGAAAGAAAATTTGGCCTCACAACCAACGTGATGGCTACAAAAATGATTCCATCTCTCGCACCTCAAACCGTTAATCCAGCTCTGAACGTCGATCAGTTTACTAACCTTATGGAGGTACTAATTAATTAATTATCCACTAATTTCAATATGGATCAAAAATAAATTAATAAAAATAAATTGATAAAATAAGGGTATAAATGCAAAATCCGATCGTTGATTCGTTTGTTTGCGATTTTATCCCATTCGTGATTTTTGTCAATGAAAAAAAATAACGAATTGTAATAATTTCAGATTCTTTACGACATGCTGGATAACATCGATAAGAACCAACGGTACAAGCTGAAGCTGGACAGCTTGTCGCTGGCGAGCCCGGAGCGGCACCGGCCGCTGCGCCACCAGATGAGCACAGACAACATGAACGTGCCGCCCTTCAACATCCCCAACCTGCGCGTCGAGCAGCGCAAGACCTCCAGCGCCGAGGACATGGCGCGCAAGAACTCCATCAGCGGGCCCAGCGGCACGGGCAGCGTCGGCGGCGGCTTCAAGAGTAAGAACAACCGCTCATTCTTATTTCAAACTTAACCAACAGTGTTGACATGAAAACACACACCCTCCAACGAACAAGTAAACCTGAATCTACCTCCACAGGTACAGGCATCGGGCAGTGGTTCTTTGGCTCGAGCAACTCTACAAACAACGACAGCAACTTCCTGCGCGTGGCCAACGCCTTCCCCAATCGCCGCCTATCAGATAACACTCTAATGACTCCCAAAATTCGCATCGCACCCTCTTGCGCATCGTCCCCCGGCGGCACCCCCGGCGGCACCTCAGGGTTGCCCACTCGACGCCACTCCAGTATTGGCCCACAGGAACGTCGCGGTTCGGCTGTTAATTTATCTCCTCCAACTGTAAGTATGCCAGTTTTAGATATATTCTGTGTTGTATTTTCGCCACGCTTCAAATTAGACAGTAGTTAATGAACACTTAATCAGGTGTAGAAATTAAAAATCATAATTAGTTTTGAATTGTTGAATGGTCCGCGGTGGCCGGTGGAGGCGGGTGTCGGCGCGTGGCGAGCCGGAGTGACGTTGGTGGTTGTTTGGTTTTGGCAGGGCTACCAGTACAGGGGCCGCGGCGGCTCAGGCTCGAGCCTGTCCGTGCCGTCGGCGTCACAATGCGTCGTAAGTGATGTGCACCGCGTACGCCTGCTTGGCTACGTACTCCCTGAACCCTCTATTGAATGTCGACATGAACGGCTTGTTATATCGATGTGGTCTGTTATCTTCTGCGGTCGTGTCTTCTTCCCACACCGACTGGGAGAGATGTCTCATCGCGCGCACCATCACACACGTACATCTGCACGTTCGTGGTTATCGTCAGTATCATGTCAACTTATTTGTCCGTTCATTCGACCTCTCACTGCATCATCATTAACGCTATATCTTCAATTCCTGCGAGAAGATCGTCATTGGCAATATAATCAAGCGACAATGAAATGGTGCATGTTCGTTAAATCTGTCCTGTTATGAACCGCGATGCATGAGGGCCTCAAGCGTTGAATGTGTCCAAACGTCTGACTTGGAGAGTAGGTAGTTCCTCATGGAATGCTATCATCACCACTTACGAAATCATTGATTAGGTATATCTGCTGATGATTGGTTTGTACTGTCACTTATCCCAGTAAACAATTGGCTGTAGAAATTGTAAAATATTATTCATAAGCACAAATAGTTCTATAACACTGTAAACCTTTTCTTTTGCATATTGATGAAGTGCAAAATCATTTTAATCGTCATAACCTCGTGGTTTTACTTTTATTTTCGCTGTTGTTTAAACTATCCAATCTAACTTATGGTAGTTAAATGGTTTTGTAAGTTCAGTACCTACAAGCGGATAGCTAATGAAAAGGTTTAAGTTCGTGTTATCTATTGGATTCGTTAATAAACTTGGTAAAATTTTACAATATAAATAGTTATCCGTTATGCAAGGCTGCAAAGTTGTTGTTTGCTGTGAGTGCGTGATTGAGACCCGAGTGAACGAAGGATTCTAGGGTTGGGTTCAAATATAGAATCCTGAGTGTAACGAGGGTTTCAAGGCACGAGACCGCAAACGACTTTGCTGCTGAGCGCAACACAAAATTTTTCACCTCACGCGCGATTTTTCGGGAAGAAGACTTAGTTCGGCGTCACGTACAGTTTGTCCTAACTCTGGAGGAGTTAAATTCGTATCGTCATCGCTAGAATCGCTCATATTTTCTTTATTACTTCGTATAGGTATTCTAAATTACAAAACCAGCAATCTAAAACTTTTTTTAATTTTATTTTTTTATGTTTTTTTCCGGAGGTTGCGTTCCAAATCACTCTTACTCGTACTTCAAGATTCAATTATTCATTGAATACAGTTAAAATATACACATATTTAAGTATTTTTGTGATAAAACATAATTTTATTAATGATGATATTAAGTAAATTGAACCTTTATTTTAATAAAACTCTCACGACGAATTGCGTTTCAGAACGTATCGTTGTTTTTTTATTGAATTTCAAAAACACTTTCCACGCTAGCGGATAAAAACAACTTTTGCGCTCGGATATCAAGCTGCAAAACGACCACTTTCGAGCCAGTGAGGTGAAAAAAAACTTTTCACTTTTTTATCGCACGTTTTAACAGAAAAATACTTAAATATGTGAATATTTTAACTGTTTTCAATGAATAATTGAATCTTGAAGTACGAGTAGGAGTGATTTGGAACGCAACCTCCCGAAAAAAAAACATTAAAAAATTTTTTTTTTTTTAAAGTTTTAGATTGCTGGTTTTGTAATTTAGAATACCTATACGAAGTAATAAAGAAAATATGAGCGATTCTAGCGATGAAGATACGAATTTAACTCCTTCAGAGTTAGCACAAACTGTACTTGACGCCGAACTAAGTCTTCTTTCCGAAAAATCGCGCGTGAGGTGAAAAATTTTGTGTTGCGCTCAGCAGCAAAGTCGTTTGCTGTCTCGTGCCTTGAAACCCTCGTTACACTCAGGATTCTATATTTGAACCACTCGCTTCGCTCGTGGTTCAACCCTAGGATCCTTCGTTCACTCGGGTCTCAATCACGCACTCACAGCAAACAACAACTTTGCAGCCTTGCATAACAAATAACTATTTTCAATAAAATAAGTACTTAACACCGAAAAAAGTCAGAGCGCTAAAACTATATATAATATATTCTATGTGGCTGCTGAATTTTATGTTTGATGTTAAATGTGAGAGAATATATTGCTAGTTACAATTTCATCTCTTCATGTACGAGTAGGACCTATGTAAAGGCTCTGCGCCAAACATATATAACGCTGTCTCATTCATTGTTGCTGTTTGTTCTTCTACGCAGCTTGCACGGAGCATGATCGTGAGTACCGTTTCTTTCTAGACACACCGCCCGTTGGCGGGCAGTGAGCGCGAGGAGTCTTAGGGAAGGGGGACGACTCTGTCCCGGCAGAGCGTCCTCCAGCGACGGCCGCGCGCGCACTGCCTCGCCTGGGCCGTGCGTGCGCTATCCGTGTTGGACGTTGCGACTACGTTCTATCGACACTTCCGGCGTCCCCATTCGTGCTCGAATTCTACTCGACTCTGTTGCCATCTTTCGCAATCGAGTCGACAAGATGACACACGAATCGGGCCTCTTCTCATTCAGTAATCTTATAAGAATCACTACTTAATTAGAAACGCTGCACTCAGATGTTGCCTAAAATAACCGATTGACTTGACCAATCATTTGTCACGAAAGATCTCCGTCTCCTTCCTAAGTAACCTAACCTAACTCTAACCGTGGATCCTTCTCCGGCAACATCTCCGTGGATTAACAATTCATTCGTAGAGTAGATGGTAACGTAGGTTAACTGAATCACGTGAATTTCCATAAACCCTACACGCTTCTGTGCGCTAAAAGTGATTACGATTTAAATTAATAGCATGTAGTAGTTAATCCTACTCATTGCGTTACAGAATAACCTGAAAGCTGTAGTCTTGATTAATTATTTATCAAGTCAGGATTAATATTGACAATTTATTACATCAAAATCATTCGCATCACAAGCATGCATTGCATAAGTATTCACTTAATATAATATTTAATTCATATGGGAAATTGATAATACTTACATACTCGTAAAACTAGTACACATGTTGTGTGTACTCGTAAAACTAGGGTGCCTGTCATCTAAACTGTCGGATCAAACCACATAATTGAGACGGTCAAGTTAATATAGAAGTCGTTATAATCGTTTGGACGTTGTTTAGGTTTATTAACAAGATACAATTTAAATATTTTGGTTATTACGTACCTATGTAGGCGTGTGTGTGTGATATTGGCAGAACGTAAACATGTGTCGTGTGCCTCAGGGGGGCTCGATGCCGAACACGTCGTCGAGCGTGCCGTTCCTGCTGACGTCGTCGATGCAGTCGATCCGCTCGCGGCGGCCGTCGGCGTGCCTGAGCGGCTCGCAGGGCTCCGGCCTGCTGCAGCAGCTGAGCAGCGGCATGGTAAGGCACCTGCCCGTGGGCTCCTCCAGCACCGTACACGCCAAGCTGCCGCAGCACTGGAGCGCGCTGCAGGGCGCCACCAGCGCCGGCTACAACGCCCTGCAGCACACAGCCATCGCCGTCAGGAAATGCCCCTCGCTCAATATAACGCTCACTCGCTAAATACGATACCGACGCCACCACTCGAACCCACCGAATACACGTTACCCGACTACTT
>OZ020272.1:7926368-7961848 GCA_963971205.1 Aethes cnicana
CGGAGGGACGGGAGGCGGAGCGCGGGCGCCGTGGCGCGCGCGGCGGAGCGCGCCCGACTCAGCCTCGCACGCGCTTTGTTTTATCACTTTATGTTGTGGTTGCTTACAGTACCAGCTGTTTTCGGGGCGTACATAAAGAGAATTTCGTTAACGATATAGCCGCGTAGCGTAATTGCGAGCGCGGCGAGACCGTGCCGCCCGCCGCCGCCCCCGCCGCGGCCGCGCAGCCGCCGGCTCCTCGCGACTCTCAGCTTCTGTCACTTACGAACGCACGTGCTCCATGACTTGACCGTGATCCCGCACCCATCATAGTTCCACGTCACCTTACGACACTGGGAATGTGTAGTACCGTACCTGTCCATCGCCATTTCGCCAATGTTTTGCCAACACTTTGTTAAACTTCGGTCATTCACGCATGGTTAATCTTAATCTGTTTAATTTATTATTGATTAAGTAAGGTATAGCGGGGTAAGACCGGAGAGGGTGTAAGACCGTATGCATAAAAAAAACTCCTAAATGCAAACATATTTTTTAACGGTGGCAACATGATGTAGGACTTCATTTTGTTCTCTATCGTTCACTAGTTCCCGTTTGCTGCTAGAGATCTTCTACTATCCAAAGTCCCGCCCCTCCAAAATCCAAACCGCTTCAATGTATTTGTGAAAGTATTTATAAAGCGCCACGAGCACTCTCAACGTATGTGTGCGTGCTGAGACAGCCGTCAAACAAAATCAAATACTCGGATTAGTTGTCAGACTAGTCATGTCACTAATAAGCTCATTATTAGCAGTATGGCGCTGCACTGGCGCACTCTATGAAACTGACACGTCCGTTCTGTTGCGCGGCCGGCTTAGTTATGATTAGTTGACCAACAAATCTTGTAATAAGTGAGATTTTACAAGTACTAATTACACAAAAAGTAAAAACATGTTGACATCGTGATAAAATGAAATTTTAATTTACTGTACGTATTGTTTGCGTTCTTTGATTTTCTAATGAAATTAAATGTTTATAATATTGTAAAACATTTATTTTTATTTAATGAGACATTTAAATAATGGTACAGTATATATAATGTAAGACATAAAATTGATAAATCCTCGGAACTCGGTTCCAGTTAACAGACTTTCATGATTTTTTATTGCAAAGTATTATGAATCAGTTTACCCATAATATATAAACTCGCGACTTTACCCGCATGCGGAATTCGGTTATCCCGTTTTCCCGCGGGAACTATGCGTTTTACTTGATTAATCATATCATATCATATCATATCATTTATTGCTTTATGTGGTTTACATAGTTCTTAAAACTATTACATATTGTCCCAAAACATAAACCCTGGTAGGGCACTGCAATCTATAAAACTAGGTATTAAACAATTATTAAATTATATGTATGTATTATCATTCAAAAAATTCATTAAGATTATAAAAACTTTGGGTTAATAAAAACTTTTTTAATTTTAAGTAGAATAAATTATTACTATTTACATTTTTTATTTCTACAGGGATGTTATTATATACTTTTACTGCCATATGATGTGTTCCTGAGCTAACAATTTTTAATTTTGTGAAGTTGTGAACTAATTTGTTCCTAGGTCGTAAGTTAAGATTTTGAATACATTTATTATCACTGGAATCGAACAGATAATTATTTTTCCTTACAAATTTACACAGTTCCAGGATATACATAGAAGTTAATGTTAGGATTTTTAAACGTGTGAAATGCTCCCTACAGCTTTCTTTTTGATTTAAATTTAATAGTATTCTAATGCATTTCTTTTGCAGCACAAAAAGTTTGTTAGCATGTGTACTGTTTCCCCATAATATTATACCGTATGTGAGCCAAGAATGGGCATAGGCATAGTATGCACTCGTGGCTGCTTTTAGATTTGTACATTTCTTGAGTTCGTATAAAGCATAAGCAAATCTGGATAATTTACCTGAAACTTTTTGTACATGGGCTTTCCAGTTGATTGCGGAGTCAATTTCTATTCCCAGTAATGAACATGAGTCCACTGTTTCTATGATATTATTGTCATAAGAGAAATTAGTATCTATTGGCATTCTTTGACGCGGTTTAATTTGCATTAGTTTTGTTTTTAATACATTTAGCATTAAGTTATGTTCGTTTAGCC
Source organism: Aethes cnicana (assembly GCA_963971205.1). NCBI lineage: Eukaryota > Metazoa > Arthropoda > Insecta > Lepidoptera > Tortricidae > Aethes > Aethes cnicana. The sequence continues at coordinate 7,928,509 of OZ020272.1, forward strand.
AATCTAGGATTTGTTTGAAACTTCTATTTAGTTGCAGTTTCATATCTTTGCTATCATTACATTGAAACATTACCGTAATGTCATCAGCATATAGAACACATTTATTTTCTATCGCCTTTAAAATAGCCTATGTCCTTTTCCTTTCCTCCATACCAAATTTCATTCAAATCGGTTCACGGTTGAAGAGGGTTTACCTCTTATTGACAGAAAGACAAACAGACATATACTTTTTATATCTCACACGTTAAAATCTATCCAGCCGTTACAGAGCGTGCCAAAGAAATATACGTATAGGTACATATTATATATATATATATATATACATCCGTAAAACATAACCCTCCTTCTGGCGCAGTCGGGTAATAAAAGTCTAAACAAATGCGGGCCTCTTCACAATATACGACAGAACGAACTGGCAACTACTCTGTCACTCAATCATTATATTACCTATTGACATGACCAAATGTAATTCAATAGTTTTGAGTTACTTGGCTCCGCGTCACTTTTCTCTTTTTATTTGAAATTTCCATAACTTACATGCAGTCAGTACTTTCGTGTCATTGAGCGACGTGGTACCAATAGCTTGACTGTCTCGGACCGCTGCCGGTCCGCTACTGACGATGAATGCTTACAACTACATACACACTCTTTCGTAAGGATGAGACTAAACACATTGAAACAGTAATTTGGAGGGGCGGGCCTTTAGATAGTAGAAGATCTCTACGACGATGCGGACGTGTGCTACGGCGGATTTTAGAGAACAACGTAATTAGGGTTCCGTACCCAAAGGGTGAAAAACGGAACCCTATTAATATGCCTCCGATGTCCGTCCATCCGTCTGTCCGTCCGTCTGTCTGTCACAGGGCTCTATCTCTTCAACGGAAATAGGTAGAGATTTGAAAATTTCACAGAATGCGTGTTGGCAACATGGAACTATATATGTTTTTTTTTCTAATGGCCTCATCGATGTCGCTGGCTAAAGAAGTATGTTTATTTAGAAAAAATAGTACATAGTTATGATGAATTTATTAATTCTATACAGACGATGATTCCCAATTCCGATATGGGAATTTTCTCTTATCTTCCAATAAAATATTGTTCGGCTTTGACCCTGCCTGATAGGGTCATAAGGTACTTAGTGTTGTGATTAAATTGTGTTTTTTTTCACCTTCTGTGAATAGGGATCACATAGAGACACTCAGTTGTACGGAACCCTACATATGCGATTCCGCATTTGACTGTTTTTTTTTGTCTTTTTTGCTTCCATCCGATCTTTCCCTTTAGAAACCTTACTACATTAGTTTGTACCTAGTGATTTTTCATTCACTATACTTAATATTGTATCTTTGTACTTATTTGATATAAAAAAATGGTCAAAGCTGTTTTTTTACCTTTGCTACATCACAATAGCGCAATATTAATGAAATTTAAGTATAATAAACCAACATAAAATCTGTGATGCAATTCTTCATTACGTATTATTTGACATCTTGTTTATGACTACATAAAGGCGGTACGAAGTTCGCCGGGTCACCTAGTATACTAATACTATTTCAACCCACTCTGGACTATTTTATCATTTCTACTAAACTTATGCATCAGAATTACTGTATCTCATAAACTCGGCCAATGCGTCCATGCCCATTTACATATCTATACTTCGATATTTTATATTGTAAAACCGAGAGTATGGGGAGTCCTGGGCCAGTCTACTTTTTATCCTGGAAATATGCATAGTACCCGCGGGAACGCTATAACCAAGTCGCGGGCAGAAGCTAGTACGTAGTATATGCTTACACTAAACTTTATACTCCATATCATTAATTTTGACAAAAGTCGAATCCATCCGACCTTTCCCTCGAATGATTCATTATATGGCGAGACAAAGTTTGAGAACCCTAAAATGTAAAAAAAACAAGGTCTGGCTGGGGTAAGATCGGACGCAAAACAGTACAAAAATAAGAAATCGATTGGAACATTTGTCTTCAAAGTTATTTCATGCTGGTTTTTTCATATGTTTTAGAGCGTTAAACATCGGATAAATCTCTTTTTCACCTCACTGGCTCGAAAGTGGTCGTTTTTCAGCTTGATATCCGAGCGCAAAAGTTGTTTTTATCCGCTAGCGTGGAAAGTGTTTTTGAAATTCGAACGACGCATGACGCCACTGTCGCAATAAAAAAACAACGATACGTTCTGAAACGCAATTCGTCGTGAGAGTTTTATTAACATAAAGGTTAAATTTACTTAATATCATCATTAATAAAATTATATTAATAATACACCGTTTCAGATGTATTTCATTATTTCACTATGTTTTTATCACAAACATACTTAAATATGTGTATACTGTTTAACTGTATTCAATGAATAATTGAATCTTGAAGTACGAGTAAGAGTGATTTGGAACGCAACCTCCGGAAAAAAAAAACATAAAAATAAAAATAAAAAAAAAGTTTTAGATTGCTGGTTTTGTAATTTAGAATACCTATACGAAGTAATAAAGAAAATATGAGCGATTCTAGCGATGAAGATACGAATTTAACTCCTCCAGAGTTAGCACAAACTGTAGGTACGTGACGCTGAACTAAGTCTTCTTACCGAAAAATCGCGCGTGAGGTGAAAAATGTTGTGTTGCGCTCAGCAGCAAAGTCGTTTGCTGTCTCGTGCCTTGAAACCCTCGTTACACTCAGGATTATATATTTGAACCACTCGCTTCGCTCGTGGTTCAACCCTAGAATCCTTCGTTCACTCGGGTCTCAATCACGCACTCACAGCAAACAACAACTTTGCAGCCTTGCATAAAAAATAACTATTATGCACCTTCTTCTCAAAGCGATAGAAATGGTTTTAAAAATACGTCCGTTCTTACCCCCAAAGGTCATTTTTTTTACTATGGCCAAAAAAAGTTAGTCTTGTTTTTACAAGCTTTAAAAACAGAAACTGATGAGTTTACAAGAATACACTAAATTTACATGTATGTGTCGTTTTTTAAACTAACGATTGCTTTTTATTTCATTGATTTATCTTAAATAGATGTCGAGAAAATAAAAATCTTGCAACCCTTGTTCAATTGGTCTTGAATCCGTCCGTTCTTACCCCGCTATACCTTAACGTATATTGAACAAATCAGCAACTACTTCTCTGTTGTTTCTCTTTGTAATATAAATGTTCCTAGTTACTTAATAAATTCGGATTGGGACAAATGCTATTCTAATTATAAAGTATAATAATTATAGATTGCAGAGCTTATTAGGTATATATACCTACGTAAGCTTATTATATACATAATATTAACATACTTAATGAGTTGGGTTTCCAGTAGGACTTATTTTAAATTATTCACTTCGGAGGCATTATTCACGGGGTCCGCTGGAAAGGTAAACAAAAGAAAAAAGCCTTTAAAGCCCTTTTTGGATAGTACATAAATTCTAAAATATTTTACCTAAAAATGCGTTTCTGGTAGCACTTTGGAAGTAGCTGAATATTTAAGTACCTAATCTACCTAAATCTACTTCATTACTGCGACAAGGCAGGTAATACTAATTATCTCAACTACTTTTGAGCTTGAATATAGGCACTAGATGATCCACAAATTTACGTTTAATAACTACGTTGTTTTCATATCTATTCTAAATTCGACGGCCTAACCAAGAAAACGTAGTTCACCGTGACAGTTTCGTTGTGTAACAGTATTTCATTTGACATTACTTTGTCCCTTTAATACTTTAAGTAACAAAAAAATTTTTGACATGCCCTAACTTATAGCAGCTTTTAGTTATAACTAATTAAAACTACCATTACTTTCCACTGATCATATTCTTACGAATTTTAAACAAAAAGATTATAAGATAATCAACCGAGTGGAACGTTTAAGTAGACCGTGTACCTAGCATTATTATTGCCCGCATGGTAAGGTACGTAGCTAGATTTTTTTTATTGAAATAGAACTATTCAATTACATTAATATTATTTTCACCTCAGCAGCTCGAACAAGTAGACTTTGCTGTCAGAAATCAGTGAGCAAAATCGTGTTTGTTTTACTTAGTGAGACAATAGTACATTATTGCCGTGGCCGGGAAAGTAGGTCTTTGCAGGCTGAGTACTGGTTTAAAGGGCCGAGGCTTCGCCGAGGCCCTTTAATATGTATGAAGCCTGCAAAGCCTTTCACGTGCCGAGGCTTATATAGTGCTTTTCTCAAAAATGAAAAAAAAACCTTGATATTAGGTATTCATAATACAGCATTGACACGCACGCAAAGATAGTCAAGTACTTACAACAAGTCCAATGGAACGCCAGTCTTATTTCGTATTCACCGATATTTGACTTTAACAGACACACTAACACGGCAAGTTAAAAACTCGCATGTAGATTTCTCATTTTTTATAACAATTATAACCTTTATTAATTTTTAAACCAAACTAGTAAACTATTTTCATGAAATTTAGCTAAATAAATCTGATACAAGACAAGAATTCCCGCTCTTTATGGATCGCGCTTTTTTTTAAATTCCGTTCTGAAATACATTGCGCTGTTTTAGACACGGATAAAAACGTTTCGTTTCGAGTCAATTGACAGATACAGAACATGCAGACTTGGCTGTTTGGAAATTCCTTCGCGTATTTATCAGTTTAAAAAAAAAGTACCTGTACGATAATGAAATCTCATACAACATTCCCTGCGCTTATACCTGCTGCATGTAGTCGAGTTTTTTTTTAATTTTTTGACTGATCGTCAATAACGCGCTTCACGGTCTGATAGAAAGCAGACAATGACGAGTTTCCCGGCCATTTTTGAGAAAAGTATTTTATTAATTTGCTTTTTCTCAAAAATGCCCGAGAAATTCGTCATTGTCTGCTTTCTATCAGACCGCGAAGTTCGTCATTGAGGATCAGTCAAAAATTTAAAAAAAAAACTCAGTTACATGCCCCTGAAATTTGTATGAAATTACTTCCGCGGCAGGTATAAGCGCAGGGAATGTTGTATGATATTTCATTATCGTACAGGTACTTTTTTTTTTACTGATAAATACGCGAAGAAATTCCCAAACAGCCAAGTCTGCATGTTCTGTATCTGTCAATTGACGCGAAACGAAACGTTTTTATCCGTGTCTGAAACAGCGCAATGTATTTCAGAACGGAATTTAAAAAGAAGAGCGGGAGTTCTTGTCTTGTATCAGATTTATTTAGCTAAATTTCATGAAAATAGTTTACTAGTTTGGTTTAAAAATTAATAAAAGGTTTTGATTTTTACAAAAAACGAGAAATCTACAAGCGAGTTTTTAACTTGCCGTGTTAGTGTGTCTGTTAAAGTCAAATATCGGTGAATACGAAATAAGACTGGCGTTCCATTGGACTTGTTGTAAGTACTTGACTATCTTTGCGTGCGTGTCAATGCTGTATTATGAATACCTAATAGGTATAAGGTTTTCTTTCATTTTTGAGAAAAGCATTATATAAGCCTCGGCACGTGAAAGGCTTTGCAGGCTTCGTACATATTAAAGGGACTCAGCCTGCAAAGACCTACTTTCCCGGCCACGGCCACGACACCGGGTAATAATGTACTATTTTTAAATCCATTTATCTCATCAGGCAATCCCATCAGGCAAAGGTTTAAGCTATGCAGCCACAGTGTCATGTTTTAGTTTAATGTGATCAATTTACAATAGATCTAGATCAAAATTATTCAGTAAGATACGAAGAATAAACAAATAAAAGTACCTACTTAAAAATAAAACGAATTAATAACTTCTGAAATCGTTCCCACGCTTTCCTTTTTTTTTCAAGTTTGATAACTGCGAATGGTCGTTTCATACTGCTGCATCTAGGTAGTACTAGTACCTACTTCTTATACTAAAATTCGAACTATCTCGATTGTATTAGATCTCTTCTTTTCATTTCTTTAAGAAAAGAGGGAGGATTATATTAGGCAAATCATAGAACGAATCTATTTTCGTAGAAAAAATTACTGAACAAGAAACGTTCGGATACGCGCAACGCATCAGTACCGCCGTGTATTTTTAGGCATTAAAATTATACGTTGATTTTACCTTCTGAAAATCTTGCAATTTTTAAAATGACTTATATATCATATAATTATGTTATTTGTAATCATTTTAAACTAAAGTTTTAATTTAAAGTAAAATAAAAGTTTTAAATTATTACCGAATAAATTCTAAATTTATCATCTTACTAGTTTCCGAACATACGTTTAGAAAATTGCCGCCATTATTTCATGTCAATTTCTTCTTAATTTTCGACAACTAACTTTAAAGTAATTCTTTTAAAACATGAAATCAAGTAATTATTTGAGTGAAAGGAGTGAAGAAGAAATGTTATTTCATATTTTTCGCGATGTAAGTATTCTTTGTAAGACTCGCTAAACGCTCGTGATTCAACTATAGAATATTTCGCTAGCTCAGGACTCAATCATGGCACTCGAAGCAAAAAACAATTTTGCTCTCTTGTTGCACAAATAACTATTCTCTGCCTCCAAAAAACGTTGTCATGTCGCGCTTCCATGCAAATTTGTAATTTTTAAAGTGCTAAAATCTTACATATCTTAAAAGGTACATTTACTTACACACACACATTATACGTTACATATTATTACAGTCATGTAGTAGTTCGAATGAATATTTTTTTCAAGTCACACCTAAGCACAACAAGTCTTTAAAAAAATCCGCCTTCAAACTCCGACAGACTGTGATGTCAATGTCAAAGTTCACTATATGATTATCATTATCGTTTACTTGACACCGACTTCGCAGTCTGTCATGATGGCATGACATAAGTAGCTCTGTAGTCTTCGAAATTGACACCAAAATAATTTTCGTACTACCAAATTTTGAGGAGTTCCCTCGTTTTCTCACGGATCCCATCATCAGAATGGAACCAAATTAATATGTACAAGTTGGAAGTAGGTACTACCTTTCGAATAAAAAAAATCCTCGATATCGTTCCAAGTTTGCCATATATTATCAGTTAACATACATAAAAAAAGATTCCGACGAATTGAGCAAATGCAACCGCAAATGTCCGAGAACAGTGCACAATGAAAGTGTGATTTTAACCCGTAACAATTTATCAATAATACATAGTTGGGAAATATGATAGACGGGTTGGCTACTTCAGCATAGTTACGATTACGATAGTTTAAAATATACCCGAATTGATGTAAATATATACATTACCTCTGCAGACATTTCATTGATTTTGAATTAAACAGATTGCATTAAAAATTAAAAAGTAATTGGTCTTTCTGTACCTACTCACGCATCTGTACAGATGTTGGAGAAAAAATATGTTTTGAAGCCAATAATATCTAATCTCTATCAACATTGGTCTAATAAATACTTGGGTTCTCAAACAGAACTAATTATTTCAAGTGGCAGGCCCGTACAAATTCCAACCTGCAATATTTTCATTAAGTATCTACTAATCGTAAAAGAAAAGCTGATTAATTAACATTGCGTCAAGTCTGAGACTACGCAGAAATAAAGTAGGTATTCAATTATAAATTTCATAGGTATCGCAGACATAAGATACATTTTATGAAAAAGTCCTTCTTCGCTAGGTACTGTGACAAGAAACTGGGGGATCGTCAGATGGTAGTGCGAGGTACTCCTTGAAGTTAAATAAAATAAAGAAGTAGATTGATAACTATATTGGTTTTGAAATGGGGCCTACGTTTACATGTGCGCGTTGCTACAACGAGCTTCAGACTACTACTAGACGTTCCAGAATGGCTTTCCTTTTTTAATATTCAAATAATCAGTAATTCTAGAAAGTTTACAAATCTAGAATCCTAATGAGTTAGTATAGCGAGAGCTATACTAACTCTACAGTACATAGGTAAATATGAACGATATCTGAAAATGATTTAGAAATAGCTTCTACCTGCGATTTCGTCCTCCTGGATTTCGGTGATAGCTTTCCCGAGGGAACTAAGTAGGTGGTTTTTCGGAATAAAAAATAGTCTATCCTTCTCTCATACTCGAACTTCCTATCCTAGATCCTAGAACTAAGTCTACTTATACGAAATTTCATCTAAATCAGTCCAGCTGCTTAAGCATGAAGAGGTAAAAGACAATAGACAGGTAGACAAGAGCTACTTTCGCATTTATAATATTAAATGGTATGGATATGTCTCCGTCGTCTTCAGTATTTAGCCGTGCATATTTGAATAGGTATTTCATTTCAGTTTGCTCGTATAAAACTTTTTTTAATATAACTTTCGTTGATATAGGTACACTACAACATATATATAAGTAGTCTCAAAACATTGTTTTGACGACCGGTTTTGTCCAGTAGGTACGTAGAGTGCTCCAGTTCTTCTGTTCCGATGGTCGCGGGTTCGAATCCCGCTAGGGGCAAAACTTTGTGTGATGAGCACGAATGTTAGCACCCAAGTCATGGATGTTTAATATTTGTACCTATATGTAAGTATTTCTCTAAATAAGTATTTATATCGTTAATATTATCGCGCCCATAATACAAGCATTACTTAGTTTGGGGCTAGGTCATTATGTGTGAAATGACCCAAGATTTATTTATTTATTAAAATAAATTAATATTTAAAACATTCCTTCCTTCGTAGGCAAATGTAGAACATAAAGTATCTATTTGTGAGTAGAGACTACCGTCGATAGGTAGGTACATTTTATGACTGATTGTAAGAAATAAATTAGTTCTATGATACTTACGTTTAATCCTAAACTCCGAAATAAATATTAAGATCCACTTTAACACCTAGTTCAACTTTTTGTAGTAAAAAATATTGTTCCTACTACATGTTTAATCCTAATCTTCAAAACAAATATTTAGATCCACTATAATATTCAGTTCAACTTTTTGTAGTAAAAATAAAAATGGGTAAGTACCTAGATAGTTACTTACCCGTTTTTTTCCAGCCCCAAAATGTGGAGTAAGTACCTATACTTTTTGATCGTGCGATTCTAGTGAAATAGATAGTCTGTACTTAAACAAACCCTTTAATAAAAACGCCTAAAAGGTTGTGAATGAAGTACACATTATTTCCGGCGATTTCTTTTCGGCGAAGGAAAACATTGTGAGGTGACCTACAAAGTTATTCTAGGATGTGTGTGACTGTGAAGTCCCCAATCCGAACCTGGCCCGCGTGGGAACTATACCTCAAACCCTCCCATGATGACAGGAGTCCCGAGCTATGCAGAGAGATGTAAATAGTTGTGTGGTAGGATACATTAAACTCATCGCACCGACTGTTCGCCGCTGCGGGGCTTTACCTCACTGCTATTCGGGAACCAAAAAAGGATATAGGAAAGATTGCTTGCAACTTTGAACCTCTCAACGGCAGATGTAGGTAACCAACCTCATTTAAATACGTAACGCTATAGTTAAACGTACCCACAGACGTAATATCGCTTAGAAATAAAAAGTGAGTAGGTAGGTATGATTGAATTTTTCTCTCGAATCAATATTGAATAACAGAAGCGGCCAATTTTATGGTTTTCTTTAATTACCAACAACAAAGAGTGTGATGTTAGATAAGGGTTAAGAAAAGCTTAGTATATTTTGAACTATAAACCAATATTTTAATTAGAATAGTTATTTAAGTTTACTTCCTTAAATTTGTAAATTTTAAATGAAATTTTTACTTATATGATATTGATATGAAGGCACAGCTACGGTCCAGAAATAGTGAGAAGGGTCTACCCTAGTAAGATTAGGATTGTCTCACTCATTATTTTATATATTCGGTAGTTACCTACTCTTATAAATAAGTACTATTTTCTAATTGTATGTACTTATATATTCATATTTTTTGTATTAGAATCTATGAAAATGTACCTAGATACCTAATCGTAAAATAGTTTTCCTTGTGAAGTTTTATTACGATCTACTTATGTGCAGTCAACGTCAAAAATATGTTTACACTTTTGGATCCTAAAACAGCGGAATAGGGTGGAAAAGTGTAAGCATAATATCTTTGACGTTGACCGTACCAACCTACTTAGTTCATAAGAGGTATATACAATTATACATGTCAAAGACGCAGAGTATGAAAACTTACGTTGATAGTGCAGTGTGCAGTACTTTAGGCACCTACACATGGGTATTGCAGTACTTAAAAGAGTCGCCAATAGGTAAGGTTGGCGTTGCTCGTATTATTCCCAAATGATTGATCAGGTTGGTAGACTGGCCGACTCGAAACTTGGTACACGTAATAAAATCATCATTAGGAGTACTCAAAATTAGTATATTACAACCAAAATGGATTTTGGACACTCCTATTTCAGCTCTACTATTACCTACGTACTTTTAAAATTTAGTGTCAATCAGATGAGTAGATAGTTTGCGAAAGAAATCGTATCTACGTTCTTATGGATTAAGGAGCTTCCCGGCGACTCTTAATTAAATGAGCACCGCTGTATCAAGTAGGTAATTTAAAGTAGTTTACATAACTGCTACATAATACTTAAACGTCCTTTTAATAAAGGTGGTTAATAAAATCACAACACAACACAAGGGTTTTAAGGTCTAATTATGTACAGTACCCATGCAGGGTACACAACTTTATCTACACTCATTTTATAAATCCTCTAAGATGCCTCAAAAACTGTCCACTGTGGTGGCAAATTGAATACCCCAGGGTCACACATTCCATTTTCATTTACAAGCATAGACTACGGAGATGACATTTGAATTACGAACGAACTTTCATTTAGCCTGGCTTTGGTCTGGCTGAATAATATAGACGGGCGTTGCTGTACGAAGATGGTCTAAATTTTTCATTACAATATCGAATTCGATTTTGTAAAATGAATTTTACTGTATGGCTACAGATAGGAATTTGGCTTTGACAGAACTTGCTGTCATAACGGATGTCATTATACTGCAGATTTTTAAACGCATCACAGAGGTTTTATGATTTGTAGATAAAAATCATAATCTGGAAGATTATTAGGACGTCCCATTCGCAAAAAAATGGTTTAGTGCAGTTGCAGTAACTAATTTGTAAAATTCTCCATGACGCCTTGTTTACATTTCAACTTGTGCTAGTGTGACGCCATACAATTTTACTAAATAGTTCTTCTTTCTTCTCTTTTATGCGCATTAGACAAGTTTAAATGTGGCCTAAAGCACCTACATATATGATTTTTCAAGTTAGTTATTTCAATCTGGACCTGGTATTGCGGAGTTCCATGCCTACTTACTTTGGAGGCACAGCCGCCGTGGGTGCTCATTCGAGTACCTGACAGTTACTAACTGAAAATATTACAAACTTATCTAAATGATATATTTTTGTATCACAAATGTTAATCTAAAATAACCAAAGCAATAGTTGTTACCAATTCATAGTTTACCACTGTTTGATAACTTAATTAAGGTACCTACCTACTTGTAACTCCTAAGAATATCTTAAAAGGTGCACCTAAATGTTTTAATTGAGCCTCTATTCAGCTAATGGACACCTTTTATCTCTAGTTTTCAGAAAATGCAAGTATCAACAGCAGGTCTATCCTTCGACAATACCTGTACAACAAAATCTGAAGTAACTCACACCTTTCCTTAGTTATAATGACGATGCGACAGACACACGCATGGGACTCAAGTGTACGCATGCAGATGCAATTTTTTCTTTATTGTTTCCTTGTTGCAATTATTATATATTCCTACCTGTTACCACGTCACCTAACAATGAGTACTTTTCCCTACTTTCTAATTTTTAGGTCGTAAGAGTACGTACGTGTGTTATGTGACTACTACTACTACCTACTTCAGCCTATTTGCGTCCCACTGCTGGGCACAGGCCTCCACTCATCACGAGAGGGTTTAGGCTATAGTCCCCACGCGGGCCCAGTGCGCTCTTTCCTCAAGGCAGACTTGAGTCCACCAAAACCTCGGGTTAGGTGCCCTCTAACTAACGCCCCGTGCCTATATCCACAAAAAGCCTTGTTTAGGCTACGGGCGGTTAAAATTTGACATTCGCTCCATAGAAAATCTGTCAAATTTTAACCGTGGCGTTTTGTGTATATTGGAACCGGGCCTAATCCGAGTTAAGTTGATACAATGTTAACTCGATGCTAGAGCAAGCGGCTTGGTGCAAGTGTGCCTATGAAACTAAGGTAAAATAACCTAGTAGATTAACGTGACACGTAAGTAATTGATAAAACCTCGGAACCCGGAGCCAGTGAACCGATGTCCGTGTATGTTTTGTATTGCATACTAAAAAGTATACAGAAAAAATGTAACCATCAACTTTTGCCGATCTCTATTAAACCATCATTAAAATATATGAATATGGATATTTTTCATGAAAATTGAGGATTTCGACTTTATTATTAACGAGCTTTGACCCGCGACTTCGTTTGCAGGGAATTAACTTACTAATTTTCCCAGGACCTTTTTCCAGGATACTTTTAAAACCTTTTCCAGGGCGTTCGGACTTCGGAATTTCTGTGATTCTCGGGATTTCCGGAATATTTGAGGATTCCCTGGATTCCTATCCAAAATCCTTTTCCGGGGTCCCTGTAATAAGTTCGACTACCCAAAATCAAAAGCTAAGTGCTTCTGATCAAATTTTACAGTAGAGCAAAAAACATAAATCGAGTCAGCCTTCGAAATTATCAAGTTTAGGCAAAAACAACAGAACAAAAGTTTGAATAATAATGAAAAAAAATATTTGTAGTCGAAATTATATTACTTACTAGCCGGTCCTCGCGGACTTCGTCCCGCGTAAACTTGGGATCTAAGTCCCCAATCCGCACTGGGCCCGCGTGGGGACTATAGCCCAAAGTAGTCGGAGAATACGCACTTATTGAAGTGTTTTGGTTTTGTATTACTTAATGATGATTGTTACAACAAAGTATAAACTTTGTTGTAACAGGGGAAATAGTCAGTAAAGATAAATAATGTATTGTAAATTACATTTAATGAAATAAACATTCTGCATAATTATAGTGAAACACTTTCTGCTACTTTTCCTTGAATGATATTTTCTTATTCAAAAACGATAATAGATATACCAAAGTCCAAAATTATAGGAAAGTGTAGCAAAAAGATGTTTGAATACAATATTTTTGCTATGTTATGTTGCGACTCAAGGAATATTAATAGACACACAAAAAATAAACACATCTACTTGACTCGCGTCGCGTGCGTCCGTCGGTGGCGCGCGTGTCATCGAAACCGGTACCTACTTAGGTGGTATTGCAAGGCCAGCGTTCGATCCCGCGTCCGAGCGACTGGCGAGCGTGGGTGTAGCGGAGCGGCCGTCTGTGCCTCCCATCGGCCGCGCGCGATGGTCGCGTCCCGCGGAATCGGTTCCATACATTCTCATACAATAACAATGGCCGCTAGGGCGTCGCGCGGACGTGATCGATCACTGGTGTTGGAATAGCACCTTTGCACATGGTTGGTGGGTGGTTGCAGCCACTAGTCACTCTTTCAACACCTGTCTCTGTTGATACTATAATGCATTTATTTACAGAAGTTATAAAAAGGGTATAATTATAGTAGGTTATGTAAGATGTACTATGATATAAGAATGTCCGCAAAGTGAGAATTAGTTGTAAGCTATTCATCTCGAAGATAATTCAAGGCGAAAACTTTACCTTGACGTAACATCGCCTTAACGTTGACTTATAAATTGACGCTTATTGAAACTTTACAAATCCTAGTTCTATTGATGTTAACAATCTACTATCATATTTTAACACTGTTACCTACCTCCCAGAGATACCTAATTATATTGATACCGTTGTACAAATACGAGTTATATTGAGATACTCAAATGTTTATCACTTATCAGTATTACGAGTATATTTGAGTTGACATGGTCGTTCCTTGTATTTTTTATTATCTATAAATCCAATTAATATTTTTGTTATTTGTACATCAATATCGTATGTGTAATAACATGAATGTGATCTTATCCAGTAGGTTGTACTTACCCGTATTAAGTAAAAATCTATTACATTAGATATATTTATATATTTAGATCGTGTGAGTATAAAAACTTCTCCTCAAGAACATAATCATGTGAACTGCATTCTATACTACCTTAAAATAGTTAATATGTTACATGTGCCTATTTCAGAGTATTTTTAGACTACTTATTATCCAATTACTTTGAAAATACCTGGCGCCGCTAGGTACCTGGGCTCTGGTAAATCTGGGGCTCTATTCGAAACGGTACGTAGGGACATAATAGGGAGCGTCTCTATTCCTAAATAAGAGTACATTTTCTGTCTGTTCAGTAGTCGGTATATCGTAATGTATGTACCTACCATGTCGCTAAATAGGAGATGTTGTGTCACTGATAGGATAGAATAACAGAGATATATATCTCGCTATAATAGGGACTAAGTGTATTTTTATTTAGGGAAAGGGACGCTCCCTATATGTTACCATTTTGAATAGAGCCCCGGCTGTGTCAACTCGTGCTAATTCCTATCTAGACCAAACCGTGGAACCTTTTAATGATTCATTCTTCTGGTTGTGGTGTGTGCTCAGTGTCAGTAATTACTTAGATAGGCATTCGCAGTTTCCAAGCGGCACCCGCGCACGCGTCGTAGCTACTTGCGCTATGTACTTACTCTTTTAACTAATATTCGATGTGATTCTTAGGTATAACAATGCCTACATATATTATATGTACTTATTGTAATAAATGTATATGAACTTGACTTTTTAATAAATATTGTACTATTCTCATAGGCATTAAATATTGTTAGATAAGTACACTCTCCCTTGTGATCTAATTCTGTGAATTAAAATGTTTCTCTAAACTTGACTGCTATCTCTTCTAAGACAAATATAACATTTGACAATACTTTTGTAAGCACTTTCTAACTTCTCGCAGCGAAGATTTGCGGGAAGTTTTCTATGCTAACGTTAAGGTTGCGATTACGCTTGGTACATAGAGCTTATCCAATGAAGGTGTAAAAAATTACATCATTCATTTCTTAAATCTTAAATTATATTATTCTTAGGTATGTACGAATACACCTACTTATGTAATCACACGGGAAATAATTGCCTTACGTGGCTTACTATGTTATTGAATATTTTCAACATTATTACTCTCTAATAGACTCTATTATATCAATAATTTGCTTAATTTTATTCAGTAAGTGCCCTAGGGACGTGCGACATAGAAGTTAAGCCCTCGTGCTGTCACGTTTTAGTCGCGGCGTCTCTCGAAGTGCGCGGCCATTCGATCATCCTGTCTGCCTAGACAGTATTGTCATATGTACCAAAGTGAAATAACTAATGTGTCCTTAACGTGGATCTTACGTATAAATCCCCCTTGGCCCCTTACGGTCAAATATCGCTACTGGGCTCAAACTGTAGTAGGTAGAGCCGAACTTATTTAATCATTCGGCAAATAATTAATATTATATACTTACAAATTCGATGTATCGGGGCCTCGTTTTATGGAAGGGCCAACCGTTGTCACGTCATGTCACTCTATATGTTCGTGAAATCTATTCCAATCAAATTTAAGCATGAACTACCTATATCATTAAACCTATATGGCGTTCTTCGGTGGTGCGTTCCTGTTCGATGGCCCTGTGGACAACTTATGACAATTTATAGTTTTCCTACATGATCGCGTGCTGCATTGTCCGTAGATTAAATGCTACTACTACTTGGTTAACTCAATAAGATGCACTTTTCCCTGACAGTACCTAAGTTATTTTAAAAAAGACAATATTGTGATGTTATATCTGTAATTCTGAAAGTAACTAGGTACCTACGATCAAAACAACCGTATTATAATTCCATGCCTTTCTAAGCATGTATACGTGGATCATGTAAACCATTACTGAAATAAACTAATTAATAAATATTAAACGATGTCTTTACTCTCAGTTCCAATCTTTACCTACCCATTTCTATGGAAACTGAACAATGGTTTTCGCTTGACGAATATCTCAGTAAGTAATATGAAGGTGGACAGTAGGTAGGTATATGTACCAAGTACCTTTCAGAGTATTTGACTCGAAAACTCCGGATTTTCGGTGTCAATCCTTGCTAATATTATAAATATGAAACTGTGTTTGTTTGTTTGCCCTTCCTTCACGTCGTAAGGCGGACCGATTTGAATGAAATTTGATATGGAAATATAAGTACCTACTTAAGTAGTTTGAGACCCTGGGAATAACAGAGGATACATTTTATCCCGATGTTTCCACGGGAACGGGTTTTCCTATGTCCAGCAGTGGACGTCTATCGGCTGAAATGTATAGTCATCATCATCATCAATGATGATGACTATACATATAGGTATAGTTAATCTATATGTACCTATAGTATCATCGGGTGCGCAAATTCTAAGTCAATGCGGGACGAAGTCGCGGGCAACGGCTAGTGTTAAAATATATCCATTAGTAGGTAACAGTGGAACTAGCGAAATGTACGAGGGGTGATTCAAAAGTAATGATAATCAGTATGAAAGACACATAAAATGTTTAATAAAATAATTTATTTTTCTACGTAATCTCCTTCCAAAGTCTACACACTTAGACCATCGTTTCTCCAAACCACCAATTCCTTTAAAAAAAAATCTTTTTCTTGACCCTCCTAAAATGCCTCCACAGCGGCCATTACCTCGCCATCATTTAAAAATTTGTTGCCTCTAAGATCTTCCCTCAGCCGTGGAAAGAGATAAAAGTCGCTGGGGGCTAGGTCTGGCGAAAATGGGGGGTGTTCCAGCAATTCGAACCCTGAATCACGGATGGCAGCCATCGCAACGCCCGCCTTGTGGGGCGGTGCGTTGTCCTGGTGAAACAGGATGCCAGCTCGAAGTTTACCCCGCCGCTTTTCTTTGATTGCCTCTCTCAATCTGCGTATTTGGTCAGCATAGTAGGAGCCCGTAATAGTGGTTCCCTTTTCCAGGTATTCGATCATTATGACTCCCTCAGCATCCCAAAACACTGAAGCCATGACCTTACCAGCGGAGCTTGCTACCTTGAATTTCTTCGGTGTAGGGGAAGACGCTCGCTTCCAGGTCATGGATTGCTGTTTGGTCTCAGGATCGAAATGGTGGATCCAAGACTCGTCAATGGTTACAAACTGACGCAAAAATTTTCGGGATCAGTTTGATATTTGTCAAGATTAGACTTCGAAATCTCACATCGTATTTTCTTTTGTTCAGCCGTTAACATTCTAGGCACCCAACGAGCGGAGACTTTTTTCATGTGTAGTTCATCAGTTAAGATTCTTTGAATGCTGCCATACGAGATGCCTGTGAGCTCAACTAGATGCCTGATAGTCATCCTTCTATCTGTTAAAACGAGATCATGAATTTTTTCGACGTTTTCTCCAGTAATGGCGTCAGATGGACGGCCTTCGCAATGTTCATCTTGAGTGGATGTTCTTCCCAAGTTAAACTCCTTTGACCACCGTGCCACTGTGGAATACGGTGGAGCGGACTCGCCCAGTGTTCCCATTAATTCAGCGTATATATCTTTAGTACAATTTTTTTTTCAAACAGAACTATTTAATAACCGCTCTCACCTCAGTTTTCTCCATTTTAGCGTTATTGTTCCGACTGCTCGTGAAAAAACAGCTGCAACTCTCGGACAGATACATATTTATTTTTTATTTTTTTATTTACTAAGGAGTCTTTATGGCCAGTAACGGCATACCTATTTATTTTAATCAGATTCAATAGGTATTCAGTTATCATTACTTTTGCATCACCCCTCGTATGCTAGGTGCGCGGGGTTAAGAACGTAAGGTTTGTATCTCTTATAGCGAGAGAGAGGGTGAGGATGAAGCATAGACGTAAATAATATAGACCCTGTGTAACGTACGTGGAAGTGGGGACATTCCACGGTGTCCAATCCAAAGTTCCGTCACCGAGCGTGCGTGACAATAAGCGTTTTTAAAAAAACTTTTTTCGAAACTGTCTCAGTATCTAAAAACTCGTCTCGTTGTTGAAAAAATGTGACCCAGCTTTAGTGTCACGATATAAGTTTAACTTTAGATTGGACACCAATGAAGTGGGGAAACATGACATGTACCTATCTACGTTAGGCCGGGACCATACGAAGTATTATTTATGTCTATGGGTGAAGCCTGTGGCACGTTTTTGAATTGTGAACGAAAACGACCTTATGGCTCACATCTTTCAAGCTCAATTTTTGTTGTTCCAAAATTGACATTACATGCTCCTAATGTACCTACTTACTTAGTTTATTTTGTTTGACGGCTGTGTCAGCGATTTTTAAATACGTTCACAAGTACATCGAAGAGTTTTGAATTTTTGAAGGGCGGGGCGGGGGGTATCGTAGTTTTCTCTACATACCTTCTACCTACTTAAGTATAGCAGGACGTGAGTATATAAATTGATGCCTGAATCCCTGCTCCCTGCATTTTTCTGTGAACATACTTGTCGCTGGGTATCATCGCTGGAAATAAATAGTCACTGCACAGGCTTACTTTTAGGACTTTTCTTCGGAGCGAGGATAAAAAAGAAGTTTTTTTTTATTTTGACAGACGCCATAGAGACAGGACGCCGCCCGTTTATTTTTCTTAATACTTACATTTGACAGGTATAAAAAAGCCGCGTCCAAACATATTTTATGGCGGAGTTGAGCCGTGCTTACACCCTCCACGTAATCACACGTCACCTAACCAAATTGGTTGCCAACAATACTGTCAATACTATACATACATAAGTACATGTTTACACAACTTAGAAGGCGCGGCTTCAGGTGTTTCATGGGCCGGCGCTGATATCCTTGTACATCAACCTACTTACATCATTCAGCCGAACGACCACTAGCGACCATAGGCTCCTGTTGTGCGCCACGCATGAAGAAACTATTATGTATTTGATTACTGTAGGTATTTAAATCTAAAATATACTTAGAGCGTGAAGCGCCGACTTCCTTTTGACGATCCGCAGTGGTATTGCGTATGGACATTGGTTTGAGATCCCCAATCCCCATGTCACAATCAGTTTTTCTGTACGGAAATGAACATTACAGACGTCATTATCATCTAAATGTACTGTTCAGTGATAGTCCAAGCTTGACCACTTTAATGACAAAAAGCGCGCAGAAAGATACGTACCCAAGACTAACTACCACTGGCTGTCTTGAGGATCACAAAACCAAGTGGCATTAACACAATGAGCTCTCCGATTGGTTATATTGGTATGGCCGGCATTTAATAAAACTATGTATTTTTAAACATTTATTAATAAAAGCTACATACAATTAATGGAATTTAATTTATGGATATACATGACTTTTTTGCCTAATTGATTATATCTATCTATAAAAAATGTATAGAAAATTTGTATCGCTCACATCATTAAGCCCATACTGGGCCATATATTTTTTTACCAACTTGGAACAAACCTAAAGAACAGGTTTAGAATCGATAACTGATACTGGGGGTGGTTAAAATATCGTCACAACGTTTTGCTGGACCCTGTATATACAAATCAATCGCCCTGTGTCAGTCTGGCTAAGGCTCGCTGATTCTTTTTTTTTGTTTTATTTCCTGTAATTCAGGGAAGGATAAGAAAGAAAAAAATGTATATTTAAATGTGTGTTGTAAATGGGTATTTTTAGAATCTGCTTAAAAAGCCCTTCCATTTAATACCAAACACGATAGGGTTCAGAACAAAAAATATTTTTTACTGCACTAAAACAAGATTACGACGTAACAACTTACCTTCTTTTTTTTGGTGTGATGTAGATACGAGTCAAATTGATTTATATGGAATAAAGATCAATCGTACTGATTTTCACGCTTCTAACACCTTTTGCAGCATTGGCCTACCAGTGGCGCTAACAGGAAATATATCCAAATTCTAGCAACAGTAGAAAATCGGAATGTGTCAAATTTAGGACCCAAACAATGTCTTTGGAGTCTGTTTAAATGCAAAGCTCTTTTTGTAAAATATTAAATAGATATAATAAAATATTGTTGAATTAACGGGAATAAACGGAAATTAAAATAAATAAACGATAATGTGTATATGTCACCATAAACATCAATTATATTTATCGAACTGAACTTAAATTACTCCACTACCGTAGAAACATCACATTGTCAATAAACAGAAAATTCATTAGAAAACGATTTCGGTCTGCATTCATGTGAAGCCGACAGGTCCATCACGTACTGTTTCGAACAAATCACTAACAACCCGAAATTCAATAAATTCATAAAGACTTCCTCAACTACGTCGGTATACTTAACGTGAACAGATAGATGTGTTGATTCGATCGAAATGAGCCATATCTCTTACATGACAATTAGGTGAATAAATGACATTTCAAAATACAATGACCAGTAAAACTAGATATTTAACAAATATTTATTAAAAGCTTTCACGGCTTTTAAAACAAGGTTGTAAATTACCCATAAACGTTAATGATAATAGATAGATAGCACGTGTTCTAGTTAGGGTAATTCCGGGGAGGTGGCCTATGGCGAAATATGTTAGTTTAATTTTAAGAATGTTTATAGTTTTGTTTATGTGAGTTACATAATCAAAGATAAACTTTCACCTAAAATCAAAATTCTGCTGTTCATAGTTTCCACATAATTGGCCTTGGAAAAAACGGTGGCTGTCTACCCCGGACTTATCCTACTAAATTTATGTTCGACATATGTACATATTACAAACTATTATCGGAAAACATATTAACTAACAACGCTATGAATTAAGAACGTGTTTCACGATATAATTTAGAGATTGAAATCCTGCTACAGTAGAGCCAACAATGTACGCATTTGAACTGACACTTGGAAGTACGTTGACATTCTCTTTTACATTTCCGACCGTACAGGAATGATACACTTACGGATTAACAAAACTTTGTTTCCATTATTCACGCGTATTAAAAAATCAGACTACCTATAGTGTTGTTCTCAGCTTGGTAGGTAGGTTTAAAAGAGTGCAAGTATTTTAGTTTTATAGTGAATCGTCCGCATTAAGAACAACGTGAATCTGGGGTCTTACTAACTATCATGTTTATCTGTAACGGACTACTCGCTACGGTGCAATCAGCCCGACCCGCGCTTGCTAACATCGGCATATAGCACGGTGCATTAAGGCCACTGACCGCGAGCTCGTGGTACTCAGGTGTTACTCATGTAGCAAGAGCTCACACTCTTTATTTAATATATTGACAAGACGTATATAATAAAATCAGGAGCATAAATGCGTATAAGCCACACATAAAAAAAGTTTTTAATAGTCATTGTAAGGACTTGGTTCCTAGTGACAGCTCGGTCTGGTTGATGACACTGCATGATACAATATCATCAACATGTATCATAATATCATATCATCAGTCTCTATCCCATATTACATACAAGCTTAACCATTTACTATGTATACTGATATTGTTTTCTAGTAATGATATAGTTTTATCTTATACTAACGCGCTAATCGTGTATATTTCTCTGTTTATTTCTTTATTTATTTATCCAACCTATCTCAGGAACGGCACTAACGATTTGGACGAAATTTGGAATATAGGGATTTACGGTGGCGATAAATCGATGTAGCTAGGTAACATATATGAAAAAACTCAGTTTTAGCTATTTTCACCCGAGCAAAGCTCGGTCGCCCAGGTACTGATAAAATTATAGCTATTAAGATATATGCACCTAAGTGCAGCCAAATTGACAACATTTAAAAATTTTAGTAAGGCGTGATTCGAAAATCATTTCGGTATCACTATCTTCAAGTCAATAAAAAAGTTTCAGATTTTTTGTTCATTATCAGAAATCAAAAATCAAATCAGAATGTATATATGCGCAGAAAGAGCTTCTACGTCATTTTAGACTTACGCCCTTTTGGAATGAGGAGTTTCTTATTTTTTTCCGTATGAAATTTACGACTTACGAAAAAAAAGAAAAAATACATGTCCTTTTATATTTTCTAACTTTCCAACTAGCTAATAAAATAGTATTGAAAATTTTTAATGTTGTCAATTGCGTGATATCACAGAGCGAGACTAACAATCGTCACGGTACTGTCGACAGCCTGTTTGCTAGGGGTAGGACCTGGTGAGAGGTATCGGCGCCAGTAAATATCAGTGGTCGCACTATAATTAATAATAATTTAAAATACAATCCCTTGTTTTTTGTGCTATCAGATTTGACACCACTAACTATTTACTCAAATCAGATACGTTTGGCTAGTTTTTAGTAGTAGGTATTTAAACAGTTACAAAAGATTGGATGGAAGATTAAGTATACGATAACTCGTAAATACGAGTTATCGTAGTCAAATGAAAACAAGCAAAGCCAGACCTTATACTTCAATATATCCTAAGTTATCTGAGTAAATAGTTAGTGGCGTCAAATTTAACGACTTATCTTAATCTTAATCCATACCTACTTAATATT
Organism: Aethes cnicana; assembly: GCA_963971205.1. Lineage (NCBI taxonomy): Eukaryota > Metazoa > Arthropoda > Insecta > Lepidoptera > Tortricidae > Aethes > Aethes cnicana. Next base: position 7,950,879 of record OZ020272.1, read on the forward strand.
ATAAATGTGAACGTGTGAACCCTCTAGGGATGAGAGGCCTGTGCCCAGCAGTGGTCCGTAAATAGGCTGTAGTAGTAGTAGTAGCAATAGCAGTAGCAGCAGTAGTAGTAGTAGTAGTAGTAGTAGTAGTAGTAGTAGTAGTAGTAGTAGTAGTAGTAGTACTAGGAGTAGTAGTAGTAGTAATAATAGTAGTAGTAGTAATCATAGAACGTGTGTTTGTTTGTTTTTTGTTTGTTAGTCCTTCCTTCACGTTGAAACGATTGGATCGATTTGAATGAAGTTTCTTATGGAGATAGAGACCCTGGGATTAATATAGGACTTTTTATCCCAAATAACCATCTATAATATGTACATATAGTAGGCTTCCTTCAGGAGCTGGGATGGCAGGAATAACACCGCCGTTACGAATCGGTCTGGTGCATATCTGTTCCAAAATATCTCTTTGGCTATACAGCGCGGCAATGCGGCCAGTGTTTTCGGGACATTTGGGCCAGGTATACATCAGTACAACAACGTAGCTCAATAGATTGGAAAAAATGTGTTATTATTTTGTGTTTTTGTGGTACTGGTTCTGACGAAGCTTGTCGCAGATACCTTTTGTGTTTTAATAAATAGACCGCTATAAAGAAAATAATAAATTACTTTTTTATAGCAAACATTGTTATAGCACAAAACATAAGGGATTATACTTTAAATTATTAAATAGTGTTTTACGTTATAATTAATAAATTTCAGGACTGTCAACAGAAATTGGCACCCATTTAGATCTCAGTTATTTGGTCACTGAAGTCAACAACCACGCCATATTAATATTGAGCTTGGCTCGGCTCCCATTTTCACATTTATGTTGGATTAAGGTGGGATTAAAGATTTGTGCACAACACATGTATCGAATATTTTAGAAAAGTCAATTTAATCAACAGTTATGAAAAGTCAATCCAATCTGCATTGATTTTGTCTAGAGTAAATTTAATCGTCAATCGTCTGTATAGCGTATTTCAACATAATAACAGTAGGCACTATTTATATTAACAAAGATGTGGTGATAAAAACTTATTTGATTCTGATGGTGTTCGTTAATCCCCATTTACGACATTATTATTTATATATAGATATAAAAACAAACACCAGAAAAAATAATTTAAAACGGTAAAAATGCAAATTATTATTTGAATCTCACATCCTCCTTTATTTATAATCAAATAAAGTGGCTAGATTGATCTGAAAGAAATATTTTTATTTCTATATACTAATTTATTTCGTTTAATCTATTAATATAATCATGAACAAGGAATAATGTACACTACTATTTAGTAATAAAATTCTAACCAGCTACCGTCTTCCATATTTTAAATAGTATAGAGGTAGCCCCTATATTTTTTTATCTAGCATTCCATTTCCCAGTCATGGAAATAAACAAGTAAATTTAGTTTTCTCGTCTCGAAATGGTCAACGGCATATCTGGAATATCCGAACAATAATACCAAAAAATATTTTCACTAGGTTGTACTGAATGCTGTACGTGGAGTCGATTCAAGCGTTGTCTTCATTTTTTGGTTCTTTTTTCAGGCTGTAATGAAAAAATATAGATAAGCAAGAGAAACCTATAAATCATAATTTATTTAATTTTAATGGAAATAGGAAACTGGGTAGTACTAACCAATATATGTATTAATCATATACTATGTAACATGTAGGTAAGTATATCAAAAGTTCAGTTATTCTCATGTCTCTGAGGAAGGCTTCAAAGTATAATAAAATTAAATCTTTACAAAGTGGAACGTAAATGTAACAAAGATTAAGTGTATCGCATTTTCGATTTCGTTAAGTTTCTTTTTCAAATCGGGAGATTTTTACACCGGCCACGATTCTGTACTTGAAGTCAATCAATAAAATAAATTAAATTAAAACAGATCACAAAAATATATTTCATTGTGTAATAAAAACAGAAGCCGTGGTGGCCTAGTGGTTCGACCTACCGCCTCTCATGCAGAGGGTCGGAGGTTCGATTCCGGCTCAACATACATAAATACATAAGTGCTTAATTGTGACGTATTCATTCACTGTGACCCTCGTTTCCGTCGCTTGAGGCGTCGGCCAACGGTCCGAAAGAAGCCAGCGGCGTGGTACTCACTCGGGGTTGAGGAAGCGGGCGGCGGAGGCGTACCGCAGCGGGTCGAACTCGTCGGAGCTGGAGGCGCGCGCGCGGGCCATCGAGCGCATGTGCTCGCGGAACGCCAGCCGCACGGCGCCCGTGTCCGCCACCGGCCGGTCGCTCGCCTCGCGGACGCTCTCTGCGAAACATTAGTAGTTTATGTAACTGCTACATGATAAATAAGGCCTAATTATGTACAGTTGCATACACAACTTTATCTACACTCATTTTATAAATCCTCTAAGATGCTTCAAAATCTGTCCACAATGGCGGCAATTCGAATACGTCAGTGTCTCCTCACATCCGACTAGACTAAATAGAGCTGACATTTGAATTTAGAACAAACTTTCACTCTGTCTGACTGAAGAATTTAGGCGTGCATTGCTGTTCTAAATTTGAATGCTGTTAGACAATCGAATTCGATGGTCTAATACAACTATTAGAACATTTTCATAGATAAGAAGAGAGAAATCTGTTCTAACTAAACAGTTTCTCTTAATGCTGGTCACAATTTGCGGTTTTGAACGCATCATAGAGGGTTTATGATATAAGTGTAGATAAACAGATTTACACAACTCAGAAGGCCCGTGGATTAAGCAAAAACAGACTTTGCGTCAAAGGCTAAGTGCTTCGCCACACGCCTTCTAAGTTGTGTCGTGCTGTACCCGTCGTATACTTTACTTTCACCCTTCCCGCGACCGTCCACGGCCTGTCGACGTGTAGAAGGCCTGCGGCGTTCATGTTAAGCCCGCTCTACTCACTAGGCGAGATACCCAGAAAAATGGGCTGGTGTCTTTCATAAGCCCGCTCGACACTTTCGTCGAGACACCCGGAGAACAATGCGGTGTCTTATTCTTATACAAGTTGTACCCCGCGGCTTTGTCTGCGTGGAATATAATTGCCGAAAACTTTTCTTTCCGATATCCGATTTTAATCAAACATAGCTTATGTGTAGCTCCAAATGATGCTCTATCTACCTTCGAAAACTGCATTCGAATCCGTTCAGTAGTTCCGGCGGTTAACTCTAACAAACAGACAGACAGAAAGAAAGAGACAGAAAAATTACCCTTTTATTATAGTAATAGAATAGATAGAAGAAGAAGATAGAAGATATGGGGAATTAAGAGATACCAGCATAGTTCTCGATGTGTCTCGCCGAGAACATAGGGCGGACTTTAAACAAATACAGTCAGATGTAAATTCATTCTATGTGTGCTCGCCCGCCCCGCCAGACGCTCTTTCTTCCACTCGGGTCGTCATTAACACTATCAGTGCCAAGTGCCCACTAAGCGACTCCATTATGTACAAGAATCAGACACGAGATCACTGAATGCGTTAACAAGTCGATCTTAAGCAATAGTTGAACCCCGTATTTTACCAGGAAAGGCAAACGAAACGTCCATTTGTGATCTGTATATGCCAATCTGGAACAACCAGCCAGAACACCAAAATTTTATAAAAATTGGCAATAAAAAATCCTCTTCGGTTTCTTTCAATCCACTTAGTTCAGTTGAAATACTCGCAAGCAATCAGTTTAAACGAAGCTGAATTGATATTCAAAATGTTAAAATGCAAAAAGCATTCGCGATTGCTCTTTTAGGATTCCGGAGTATACAAGGAACCTGGGGCTGTCCATTTATGCGAGCGCGTGTCTGTCCACAGACTCTTAGTTCTAGAAAGCTGTAATTTAGCATGAATGTACATATTAAGTCGCGCCTACAAATTGTGAAAATATAATCTTGAAGATTTATTTACCTCGCGTACCCCATTGTGTGGGGCGTAGTTCTCTTACAAAAATATTATAAAAACCAAATTTCGAAAATAATAATTGTACAGTCTAGTGTTTGTTACAAGCAAGTTAAAATTATTTTTATATGACTGAATAATTGACGGCAGTAGAAATTCTATATCGAAGTTAATAGAAAAAAGAACTATCACACTAATATTACAATCGACCAACTTAAAAAAGCACTTGGAAATGTAAAAATTAAGTACAGATACCGGCAACTACGGAACCATACTTTGGCCGGGGTTTTTTTTTTGTATAAGGCAGCCAACAAATAATAATTACTTAAAAGCCATTAGTTAATTGCATTTGAGAGGAAGTGCTCCATGTGCCATCAATGGATTGCAGCGAAACCATTTAGTTGATTGAAGGACAGGGTCACCTTTCCACGCGCGCTTTAATTTCACAGGTGCTTTTAAAAGCAATGCAATGTCGGTTACTTTAAAGTTTTCCCGTGACTGTACACAGCGTAAAACCAATTATTATAGAAACTCCAAATTAAAATTATCAGTTAATTTTCAGTTCCCTTGCGAAACTGACAATTGTGATTTAAAACTACTCATTATTTCGAAATTTGAAAAATGGGATACGAAAATTTCTTATATTAGATAACGAAAAGATGCGGGGCACATTGCTCGCAGGACTGATGGCCAATGGGGCCACAAAGTTCTGGAGTGGCGTCCGCGAACCGGTAGACGAGCTGTCGGTAGGTCAAAAAGATGGAATGAGGACCTTGGAAAGGTCGCGGGAACGCGGTGGATGCGAGTGGCACATTTGCGGAAGGCCTATGTCCAGCAGTGGACATCTTTCGGCTGAAATGATGATGATGAACGAAATTATAACAGACTATTTTTTGTCAGCGACACTACTCATGAACACTAGCATGAAAATAGTATACATTTTGATGCAAGTGCGAAAAGTTTGTCATTTTATCACGAGTCCCTTGTTATGTTGGCGCGAGCGAAAGCGAGCAACAGTTTAACAGTAGGGACGAGTGAAAATGACAATTTCGCATGTCTTCACGACATTTTTTGATATAGTTACGAAAAAAAAGAGTAAAGAAATAAACGAACAGGATAAAGCTCAAAAAACTTTACGCAATAGTTCGTAAAACACAACTTTAGGCACGCTCACTAGCTGTCAAAAAACAAAAAGCGCTCTTTCGGAAATGAAAAACCTTTGGCACGTTAAACAGGTATCGAAATGTTTACTTTTTGAACAACTGTATTAAAAATCCTATTTTATTTTAGTTTTCCACTAAACCTAGGTTTCTTAATTATCAATGAGAGGGGAGGGACGCATTTGTGGCAGACCCGATGGCCGATGGACATGGGGCGAAAAAGTTGTCGAGTGGCGTCCGCATACCGAAAAACGCCCAGTCGGTAGGCCACCAACAAGACGGAACGCCGACATGGTGTAGGGCGAGGTAATCCGATGGATGCGTGAGCTGTAGGACCGGCCTGTGTGGCGAACCTTGGAGTACTCATATGTTCAGTGGACGTGTGTCTGCTGAAAATTATGATGATGATGATGATATTAATTTCGTTTTGAAGGCATGTAATTAATGCAGGCGCCAAAGTTCACACAAAATCGCAAATTCGATTTTTAGAATTCTGTATGTATCTCATAAAATTATCCATCATTATGATCACAATTCATATCATAACTACATATTTTGTTTTAAATAACGACCATAACTGAGAATAAATGTGAATTGATATAAACATCTATCTTACTTTTTATGTTTATAAAATTTTTCAATAGCATTATATTTATATTTACATATCATTAATAAAAGTGTAGTATCATATAATTTTTAAACATACTCATATTTATTCCTAATGTTTATTGAGTACGATACTTCACAAAACCGAATCGCTCTCTGAAAAGTGTCCGAAAGGTAGGTAGGTTAGAACTGTGACCTCACATAATCGAACCATTATCAGAAAATTTACCCTCAGAAAATCGATTTATTTATTTTATGAGTTTTCTTATCGCAGATACAAAATTTCCTTTCCTTCATGAAAATAAATCTTAAAAACCATTCAATATAATACAATATTATGTATTACAAGTATATGTATCCAGTTACGAAATTGTTAAACATTCGGAATTCGGATTATTATGAATTTATGATCAATGTAGGTATGAATACAAATTACTTGGAAATGAAATTGTGAAAGACAACATTATGAAAAGTAATGATTATGATTACAATTCTGTACTACTTATAAGAAATATTCATTTATCGTTGTCATTAACATCAAACTTCCAAGAAAATCATAAATCAAACTTAACATCCATACTAATATTATAAATGCGAAAGTAACTCTATCTGTCTATCATTCTGTCTGTTACCTCTTCACGCGTCAACCGCTGGACCGATTTTGATGAAATTTGGTATGGAGATATTTGGGAGTCCCGGGAAAAGACATGGCATGGCATGTCTAGTTCCCACGGGTACGCGACCTAATTTCCCGGGGGCTAAGTCGCGACAGAAACTAATTTCAAATAATTTTACTAAAATATGTTAACACATTTGTCTTATACTTTAAACGCGCTTTGTATTTATTTTTATTTCTTTATTTATATATACAAGCTATCATAGTCAGATTTAATTAAAATCACGTGACATTTATCTCGTAGTCTGGTCGCGATCCAATCCGTTTGAAGTAGATAAACATTGCGAGCTGAAGGCTAGTTCCAAAGAGGCTCAACTTACACTCGACGAGATGAACTAGTTTCGTTCCGCAAACACACTCGTCCCCAAGGACCGTTCGATTTACGGCTGAGTGCATTTCAATGTCTAATGAGTCCGGAAACGTTTTAATTAAGCTTATTCAAATATTCGCATTTGGTTACAATGGAAAATAGTTCTGACAAAGGCAAACCAGACACCGCAATGGTATGATCAAATAATAAGCAGCCGATTCAAGATCCCCACGAAGAAAATACCTCTAATTTAAAGGCGCATTCTAATTATATGGGTTATGAATGTAAATGTATCACAGAAGTTGCGGTGAAATTTGACTACGGGTTTTATTATTTAATGAGATTGCTAATGGTGATAGCATTGAGGAAATTATTGTATGTCAACAGTGACTTCAAAAAAAAGAGGTGGTTCTCAATTCATCGGAATCCCTTTTTTATTTTTTTTTCATGTACGTTCACCAAAAATAAATAGTAAACTTGAACCGATTTCGATGATTCTTTTTTTTTCGAAAGGACATCGCAGTCTGTCGGAGTTTGATGGCGGTTTTTATTTTTTTAGTATTTCTTTACATGAATAAAGTATGAGTTCTGATGTCTGTACTGTGTTAGGTCAAACTCAATCTAAGGCCTATATTGTACCGACCAAAGGAGAAAGCTCGCTTTATGAGAAAACTTCATTAGATGTCCTCTAAATGGATTTGCGCAGACGTAATTATGCCAATTTTAAGATTACTTCTCGTGATGAGAGGAGGCCTGTGTCCAGTAGTGGAACGCAAATAGGCTGTAGTAGTAAGATTACTTAGTTTCGACACAGTAAAATCAACGAAAGCTATAAGTACTTCCACAGTGTTTATCATGTGAGTGTATAATTGTTCCAAACGACTCGAGCCTTTTGACTGTTTTTAAAGCCAATTCGATTCGTGTGCTTCTAGAGGACTAGCAAAAGCCTATCAGCTTTTTGTTTGAGTTCCAAGCTTCCAGGGATACCTAGTTATAGTGCTAGAAATTGACAATGATCACTCTGTAAAGCCTCGACTTTCGGTTACTAATAGCCTTTAAACCACACAGAATGATAAATCCCAATGGGTCAATGGGTATATGGAGAAGTCAGAAAATATGAGAGATAGCGAAACCTGTTCGTATTTTACTTTATTATACACGGTGGGTCAGAAAATATGGCAAATAATTAACCCACAGTATCGGCTATCGGTTCTAAGTATATTGTATAGGTCTTTATTTTTTTTTTGAGTTGGTAAAAAAAATAATTGTATATGGGATTGGTTGTGTGAGCGACGCCTGAATCCTATACAATTTTTTTTTGTTTAACCAACTCAAAAAAAATTAAAGACCGATACTGTGGGTTAATTATTTGCCATATTTTCTGACCCACCATGTATATATTTTCGAATGTATGAATGTATTAACCCTTCGTAGTCTGAAACACAAAAAAATGGCGAGTTCGAGCCTCCTCGCTATTTGATACTACTATCGAATAGTATGAAAAAGAATTACAAAATGCATGCCAAAATTTTGGACAGGATCCTTATCAAACACAGACGAAGGGTTAAGAGGGTTTACTTCGATAGTTGGCAACGTCGCATATATATAGCTGTCTAATGTTTCGCTATTTTTATTAATTTCTCAATATTACTGAATTAAAAAAAAAGAAGTTATCATTTTATGGTTGAATGACGCGTCTCGTCGTCCCTAATGTATAACTAGTGACACGTGGTAATGTATAACTGGTGACGAAATTTTCGCACTTGGATCATAGGTAGGAATAATAAATAATAAATTAGCTCGTAGAAAATTTTAAAAGGACAATATTTTTTTTTTCATTTTTCCGCAGGTCGTAAATTTCATACCTAAAATAGAAATAAAAAAAACTCCTCATTCTAAAAGGGCGTAAGTCAAAAATGACGTAGTAGGCCCTTCCCCGCATGGAATTAGTTTTGCGCGTAGCGCTCATCCGTTCGTTATTTAGCGAAAGAGGCATATGACGTCACATGTATGGCTCGCATCAGTTACCACTAAAACACGATTTTCTCTAAAAGTGACGAACAAAAAAGTTTTTTTTATCCTTTAGACAGAGATACAGAAATGGTTTGCGAATTACGCCTTCCTAAAAATTAGAAATATTGTCAATTACCTACGCAAGCGGAAAGCGTTTTTGATACTCGCACGCTGACAGTGCGTGCCCCGTGAGCGTTCTAATTTGGTAATGTACGTACCGGCCACGAAGGCGTCGAGCGTGTGCGGCGGGCGCGCCTGGCGCACGCAGCGCCGCTTGCGCGACGGCATGCCTGAGAGGTAGGCGTCGCTATAGGGCTCCGGCGGCGCCGCGGCCTGCACGCCCCCGTCCCGCGTCAGCACCGGCACCCAATCCTGCAGCACTACCATCGACGGCACCTGTCCAAACGACAAATTCATACCTGTCACGACCTATGGACGGTGGAATGTGTGTTGGTAAGGAGCGCAATCTTATATTGAAAAAGTGTCTAGCAGTTTATATTTTTTCACCTCATAATATTTATCAGATAAATTTTATCCTGCTCAGTAATCCTGTCTATTAGTATAATAAAAATAGCGAGTTTTTTGGTAATCTTAGCTGGTTTGATAACCGGGTGATACTTGCGGTTTTTAAAAATATTTTTGAATGCTGTTTTCTTTTAAAAATAAAGGAATGTTACCTTTCAGTAAAATGAGCTGACTAAAGGATTTAAGGTAAGATTTTTGTCCATCCTGTATCACTACATAATATAAAACAAAGTCGCTTTCTCTGTCCCTATATCCCTATGTATGCTTAAATCTTTAAAACTACGCAACGGATTTTGATGCGGTTTTTTTTAATAGATAGAGTGTTTCAAGAGGAAGGTTTTCGTATATAATTTGTTATAGTTTAACGCTCAATTCCCGCGGGAACGCTATAACCGAATTCCACGCGGACGAAGTCGCGGGCAGAAGCTAGTATTGTATAAAACTCTTCCGCTACTGACTGATAACGCACAGCCGAAATAATTAGTCGTAGGACTCTGAAATTTGGCATGTAGGTTCCTTGGGGAGTGTAGAGGTAAAACAAGATTTCCCAAAATTCCCACGAGAACGGAAAAAAACGTGATTTGTGTATTTTAAAGTTTAGGCGCATACGAAGTCGCAGTCGACAGCTAGTGTGCCATATTAGGCTAAATTGGCAACACTGAAGGCCCCGAAACTTCAAATGTCAAAGTGACATTGATACTCTTGTATGTAATGAAAATACTTTGATATTGACAGCCAAACCTCACAGGATAGAGGAAGTAATCCGGCCAAAGTATGAGTAGATACTTTGAAATATGGGTATGTTTTCACGCCATTTATTGAGAAATTATGTTTTTTTTTATATATAGAAAACTACTTAGACTAGTACAAATTTACAAAGTGACTTACGAAGCTCGCAAGCTGTGCATCCGCCAAAGCTCTAGTAGAGGCAGCCCCGCGCTCCGGTCGGCTGGGGCTGGCGACAAAAAAGTCCATTAACAACTATGGTCCCTCCGGCGTGTCCGAGACATACTCGCGGTCCTTAGGTCCTCCTTTACGGGCAGGGATAAATCTGACAACTAGACACCTTTAAAATCGCCAACGTCCATTCACACTCGTGCTACTAGAATTGGATGCAAATAAAAGAAACCCGCATTAAAGTAAAATGAGTCTAAGTCTTTTTAAGAAAAAAAATACATTAATTTTAAAAGTTATAGTACCGATATTTATTGTACTTGATCTTGTAAGTTATGTTCTGAATTTCGGAGGTCAGAAAACAATGGAATTACATCAACCGACTTGCCATTACATAGAAAGTGAGCTAATAAAAAATAAAGAGGATTAATAAATATGCGTAATAGGACACAAATCAGCCTATTCTTTTTATGTCTTGGTTGATACTAGTGAAAGGATTTTCGTGTGGTTTAGATTAGAAGAAAAAATTCAAATTAGTATTCGAAGAATCATTTTTATCATTCTGGCGATTGAAAAATCCTGAGACATATTAACAGTGTAAGGCCCTCTACCCACTTGCAGCAAGCCGCTAACTTCGGATTAGCCTCAAAACTCAGGTTTATACCTACAGATTTTTTTCAGGCCCGGTACCCGGTTAAAATTTGACTTGATATTTGAGTTTTGTAGATATAAAAACTGGCCTAAGAGGGTAACTCGAGGTTATCGGCATCAAATGGGCATTTGTTACCTGGACGTCTGAAGGGGGCCAGAGCGCGAGGGTTGGTCAGCGTCGGGGGAGCGCGAGGCGCCCGCGGCGGCTGCGGCGGCGGCGGGCGGGGCGGGGGC
>OZ020272.1:7962048-8068952 GCA_963971205.1 Aethes cnicana
GCCGGTTCGACTGCCACCACGTTGATGTGCGCCTGCTGTAGGGTAACTTGACTCTATTATTTTCATTCTTACATGAACTGTACATGATTAAAAATAAATTAACCTATATTATTTTTTCACTTATTTAGATCTTTAATATATACTTAGGTAAGTGCATCCTTCAAAATCCATCCTTTAGTCTTAGAAAAATAGTTAAGGCCGCTCCTATACCCAGCTCAGCCGTCACTGTCACTCGTGCAACGAGTGAAGGAGAACACAGCACAGAACTCCCGATTTAGTTAATATTTAACACGTTTTAATTTCTATAAAATACCGTCTTGAAACATGGCATTTATAAAGCTATCAAATTATGCATGTAATATGGATATTTTTTCTGTTTGTTTAGTTTTATACTGCTGATATAATAAACATGAGTAAAGTTGGATTAAAGGTTCGAGTTAGAGGTTACTTTGGAATTAAATTGTATCCAGCAAAGTTTCGTGAAACGTGTAACGAATGCTGTGAAATTAAGGATGATATAATCAAATATAACATGTTTTTTTTATATTTTGGCTTTTAGCATTTCTTAGAAAAATATAATCTTACATGAGCAATTTGACGATGCTGGGTCAGAGAACGGCCTCAAGTTCTGGGGGCTCTTCTGAACAATGGGTCGTGTGTGAACAGCTGTTTACTCAAACCTGATGTGTCCAAATCGTTGAATACTATTTGGTACTAGCTTTTTTGGCGCGGCTCTGTCCTTATATAATCCGGTTATAACGTTCCCGTGGGAAAATTTTCGATTCTCCGGGATAAAAAGTAGCCTATGTCCTGGGACTCTGAACTCTCCATACAAAATTTCATCTAAATCGGTACAGCGGTTGAAGCAAGAATATGTAACAGACATAGCGAGTTACCTTCGCATTTATAATATTGGTAAGTACGTGAGTGGGCGGGTCTAACCTGCATCTGCGGCATGCGGATGACGGCCTCGGAGGTGAGCCGCGGGCTGCGCTGGCCCACCTGGTAGTTGAGGTCGCTGACGGCGTGGTACGCGTGCGCGAGGCTGTGCATGATCTCCAGCGAGAGGTCCACCACGCGCTGCGCGGCCTCGCGCTCCGGCCCCGTGTACACCGGCGGCTGTTCACATACATACATTATGAGATTCCGTATCGGAAATTTATACCCCCGTCTGATATTTGACTTGATGATTCTTACAGACCTTATTATTATTTTCTTATGCTCGAACAATATCTCGCGGATGCACATCGTACTTACTAAATAATATGTTAATAAATTGCATTTTTGGAGAATATCCAGTTCTTTCAGCAGCATGGTCTAAGAAAAGAAGGTCTGCTAATCCGGGTTGTGACACCTGCACGTCAAAGTCGAGTTGCCACTTTATTGCAATTAAACAAAAATGAAGGAAACATTTTCTGTCGTTATAATGCAAAATGAATTACTAACGCATTACAATTGTCATTTACTTGTTTAAAACACCCAAATTGGGGATAAGTTAAAAAACGAATGGACGTAATCGTGTCGATTCGGGGATTTTTTAATACATCACACTTAATGAATGACGATTCGGTGTCACCCACACTACTACAAATGACCGGAGTAGCATACCTGGCGAAGGATATTATTGTATCATGAGCAGCTGGGCCGGCCTCGCGGCGGCACCTACCTCCGCGTGGCCGGGCTCCGTGAGCAGGCGCACGAGGTGCGCGCGGTGCGGCGCGAACTGCGTCTGCAGCGCGTCCAACTCCTCTAGCAGCTGAGCCAGCTGACTCATCCGCGACTGGCGCGCGCGCAGCGACCGGATCGCCCGGTTGCTCCTGCAACAACACGTCATAACGTGCGAACTGTCCAGTAAACCAGTGGGTTCATCCGTTTCAGAATGCGTCAAGCACAAGCAACCCATAATAAGATGACGAAATATTTATTAAAGGACACCAAACTGCGTGACCGTCTTATCGTGATATTGCAAATAGAGGAATTGAATTGAATTGAACATAGTTGGGAAAATGTTCAGTTACAGTTCCTGGAGTTCGAAACGATCGATTTGGGGTCCTTTAGCATGGAGATAGGATAGTTTAAGACTCGTTTAATCGTCTAGAATAGTTTGGAAACTGGGAAAGTATTTTGAATTATTTGAAAGTTTAAAGTTTAAGGATGATCATTTAATTGAATAATACAAACTCAAGCAGACAATTTCGCGAGATAGAATAGTCAGCATCAGAAATAGCGAAACTGACGAAGAGTTCAAAGTAAGAAACACTTAGATACAAAATAGAACGTATTTGGATGCTTAGCAACTTATGATGTACAAAATGTAAATAAAACAAAACATAGAAGTACCTGCGACGAGCGTATTGAGCACGCGCTGCGGCGTCGGGGCCCGCCTCCCCGCCCTCTTCCATCATCGCGTCATTCTGCACACAACAATGCTCAAACTTAGGCTGGTTACTGGTGGCTACATTACTAACAGAATGAAGAATGCCAAGCAGAAGTCTCTAAAAATAGTAATCGCAGCGTTTAGCAAACAGACACTTAACCTCTTCGATTTTGCTGACCGTTATGTATGTCCAGGGGCTCCATTCGAAACGTTACATAGGGAAAGGGAAATTCTCTATCACGGCGCTCAATTTGAACTTTAAATCTAGCTGCTTAAAGTTCGGTGCCAACGCCGTGACGCGTCAGCGCAGGGATAGGGAAGTAACGTTTCGAATAGAGCCGCAGTTATACTCGTATATAACTCGAGAGCTGCTGGTTGAATTGCCACATTTGGTATGAGGGTAGATGATAACAAGGTCATCATATAGACTACTTTCATCCCGGGTAAATGCATATTATCTTTATCTATACATATCTTTATATATAAAACAAGAAACTGACTGACTGACTGACTGATCGATCAACGCAGAGCCGAAACTACTGGACGTAGAGAGCTGAAATTTGGCATGCAGGTTCCTTAAAGAACGTAGGGAAGCACTAAGAGAGGATTTTTGGAAATACCCCCTTTAAAGGGGTAAAAAGGGGGTTGAAAGTTTGTATGAAACTTCTAAACCGCTAGACCTAGAAACATGCAATTTGGCAAAAAGGTTTCTTATACGTCTCTCGAGCACTAAGAAAGGATTTTTGGAAATTCTCCCCCTAAGGGGGTAAAATGGGGGTTGAAAGTTTATATGAAACTTCTAAACCGCTATGCTTAAAAACATGCAACTTGCCAGGGAGGTTCGTTTTATAACATAAGTGAGCGTCAATAAAGAATTTTTGGAAATTTCCCCCTTAAAGGGGTAAAAAGGGGGTTGAAAGTTTGTATGTAACTTCCTATACCTATAAACATGAAATTTGTTCAAAAGGTTTCTTTATGACATAAATCTGCACCAACAAATGATATTTTGAAAGTGCCCCTTTATAGGGGTAAAAAAGGGTTAAAAGTTTGTATGTAACTTCTAAACCACTGGACCTAGAAACATGAAATTTGGAATAAAGGTTTCTTTTATGACATAAATGAGCTCCAACAGGTATTTTTTGGAAAGTGGCATTTATAGGGGTAAAAAGGGGGCTAAAAGTTTGTATGAATCTTCTTAGTTTAGTTTCTAAGCCTAGAAAAATGAACTTTGTCAGAAAAGTTTCTTTTATAATGTATGTAAGATTTTTTGGAATTTCCCCCTCAAAGGGGTTAAAGGGAGTTCAAAGTTAAAATTTACAAAAATCCTTTTTTAATCCCTTTAGGTGATAACAAAATAATGTATGGATGGAGGAATTGTTCCCATATAAAAATGGTCCCACATAATGTGTTATTTGGAAAGCTATTTAAAGGGCACAGGCCTCCCCTCATCATGAGACTGGCATCAGGGCAGTGGGACGCAAATAGGCTGTAGTAACAGTAGTAGTGGTATTTAGAGGGATACAGTATTAATGTTTATCAATTGAAATAGGATTGACCTTAAGCATTTCATGCACTTTAAATGAATACCTTAGGAGTTATCGAAAAGAAAGTGAATTCAGCGCGTAATTCGCTGACCCGCAGCGGCCTTGTGGTTGGCCATCCGTTTGCGAGGCTTATTACGACCAGTAGTTTTTCAATACGAATTCAATATGAGTGGTTCGGTTTACACGGGTTCAGTGTTTATCAGGAACGCTATAACCGAATTCCACGCGGCTAGTTGTTACTATTTAGCATAGCATTAAATATCGCATTACCTCCTCCTGGGCAGTACTGGCAGCGGAGTCGGTATCCATATTTTCCACATTGGCTTCGCTACTAGCCGCTGGTGCAGCAGCATTCTCCTAAGAAAATTGCGGACATTTATACACAGGCACTAGTCTAATTGTCAAACTCAATAGTCATTTATAGCACTTTTACAAAATAAATTGTTTTTTTTTCTTTATATTAGCCTTAATTGCGTATTTGATATGATTGATTAGTTATTCATACGAATTAGGAAACTAACCACGTTAAAAGTAATATTGAATTGCTTTATTTCGGCATCTTACCTCATTACCTCCTTGAAGAGTCGCCAAAGATGTTTTGATCTCAGATATCATAAGTCGTATGAAATCTAAACGTCCTGTGACGTTTGGTAGATTAATCTGTTCTTCTCTGAGCAAATGTACAGACTGGAAACGAAAACATTTGTTATGTTTAAATTCAGAAAAAGTAACCTTCGAGGCTCCAGAGCTGAAAAGAGTTCAGTGTCTTTTGAGTCGCGAATCAGAGTCTTGTTGAGTCCTGAGTCAAACGTTAATTAAGCTGTAAGCGTAGGTACCTAAATTTTAGGCACGCTTACAGCTTATCTAAAGACTCGAGTCCAATAATGAAGACTCAGTTTTGATGTACTTATGAGAACAGAATCATTCTTCATTCAAATTCCAAGTTTGAGTTGATCAAATATTAAACAAAACACGCAAAATATACTAAACAACGAGAGTCTCTTGCAGAAGATCTAGAGTCCCCAACAAGTCTTTTCAAGTCGGGAGTGAACAGGTACTACTAATTAAGCACTTATCACCTTCGACCACATCGTCACTTACCATCAGGTGCGATCGTGGGTGGTTGATTGGTTGCTTATAGTAAATTAAATATAATCCGAGTGTGTTGGTAGCTCTTACCCGCCTCGGCTGGTGTCCATTGGTCCCGGCGTCCGCGCTGCCGCCGGGGCTCGCCGCTTGGCTGCCATGGCGGGACTCCGGGCTCGGTGGCGCGCGTTGCACCAGATGCACCACTTTGCCGTTCACGTCTGCAAGCGAGTTTAAGCATAGAGCGGCTCAATCACTTTAACTTGTAATGTTACGTGTTCGGATACCTAAATGTTTTGTAGATACTTTATTTATTGTTACAAGGTACACGGACAATTACGGGTTACGGGTTATATAGACGGACAATTACCTTACATTCCGTTCAGGCGTATGTGAGCAATAACCAGGGATGCTTCAAATTTTCATACATGCCACCTAGGCTTATACGCTGATAGTTTGTATGATGGTTGTAATTCTAGAGTTTTTACCCTTTTTCTATGATGGAGTTAGTAGCAGTAAACTTGACGAAGCGAAAAAAATCGGAAAGTGTTGGAGCGAAACTAAGAGTGAACCTCAAGACCGATCGAGATGGACTCACTGTGGACGCCCTCCGCCCCACCGAGGGGACACAGGATCAAGTTAAGTCCGCTGTTACTATAGGTCGTGAACTTCGTGCCCGACCCTCCCTGGGGGTAAGAGATGTTCGGGCGGCAGGGGAGCACGTGAAATTGATGACGTCACGTCATACACTACAGATGACACAAGTGCACGCCCGAGAAAATCTGCATAACGGAACGATGGCGTGGCTCATCATAACTGACATCTATTCATCGATTTGACAGCAAAAGAACTGTCAAGTATCATGGTTCCCTTAGTCTTTATTCTACCATAGTCATATATGTCTATCTATAGACACGCAAAACGGTCATATGTAGCTTTTTTTCCTGAAAGTGCAACGCGCGTGGTTAGTCTCCCCGCAATCCCCGCCACCCCCGCTGTCGTCACGCCCCCCAACGTCTGTCGCACCTCAAGGACGGTCGGGCATGAAGTTGACGAGCTATAGCTACGTTTCTCGATCAAACAACATGTTTAATCATACGTACTTCGTTTAACCTGCGAGAGACTCCTAGTACTTGATCATTTATTACAACTTACCATATTCAGAAAGTCTTTTATCATCTTGCAATACTCTGCCGCAAAATATGAGACGCTGCAAGTTTATTTCAATTCCCATCTGCTCTCGGACCTTCTCTTTAAGTTGTTGAACGGTGATCTAAAATTGTTGTAAATATTTAGAATACCTTGACATTGCTACAAATATCATAATTCCGAGTTTTTGTACATGTTTGTAAAACTATTTATTTTATGTAAAACCATTAAAGTAAGTTTTAAATTTTCATCCACTTTATTACGGGATGGTTTCTAGTTGACCAAAGAAATAAAAAACTAAATTAATCCAAAACAATAAATCATATTCGCCAAGCTACAGTAAATATAATCAAATTGCAGCAAGACTAATTTGATTTAGGTCCAAAGCAATAAAAAAATTAAAAACTTAATATTTCTTAAGTTAACAAGTTGCTTGCTTTGCGGGCTTGATTTTACAATGCAGGACTTTTTTTTACTCTTTTCTTGTTTCTAATACACATTACATATATATATATTTCATACATGAACTATTGCTCGAACAAAGCCATGGCAGCCAATCACACACATGAAATCAATTTCATGGGAGGCACACGCCTTGTATAATTCAATGTCTAATTATACTGATGGGTCACACACAGAACGCGAAAACAGGGGCCTTTCCCGTGGACAAAGCAATAGTTAACGGCATGGGTAAACATAACTTATGTTTTTATGATACGGGTTACAAGAGATATTTGTATGTACATGTATATAAAGGCCCAGCAAGAAACAAGGCTTTAAGACCCCTTAACTATGGGCTATCCACAGGAAAGATTTGTAACCTCAAATCATTTCTCTATGGTTAAGGAACCATAGTGTGCTCCGAAACCTGGGTTAACACCTACAGTATAGACTCTGTCAATCTTCTTATATCATTTCTCTATGCCTTAACTCATACTAAAAAATGTGTGTAACTCTGACATAAAGTAAGTGAAATATTTAAAACTATCACTTTCCATCTTAATTTATCATTTTGACATTTAGCATTGTGCTAGATAGGTACTTACTACACAAGGTGACATGAACCTCCCAAAAAGACCACTAAATTAATAAAGAGTTTAAAAAAGCAATAAAATTGTCAAACTCCTAGTACTGGTAACATTCTGCTGCACTTTCTATACATAAGATTATGTACAGGATGTCTGAATGCTAGAACATCTACATTAGAGTCAGAGTAAGACCATACTTTCACAACTTTCGCATTGCAAATACTATCATTATATTTAGCAGCAACTGCATAAACTAAATTTATAGTATACATAAAACGATGAAATTAATTAAATGTTTTCTTACTGTATAATTTGAATCTAATATCCACCCTAATATTATAAACGCAAAAGTAACTCATTTTCTTTGTCTGTCTGTTACCTTGTCCCACTTCAACCACTGAACCAATTTGGATGAAATTTGGTATGGAGATATTGTGAGTCCTGGGCATAGACATAGACTACTTTTTATCCCAGAAATTGGCAGAGTTCCTGCAGGAATGCTATAACCAAATTCCATGCTGGCAAAGTCGCAGGCAGAAGCTACTTTGGATACAAATAAGTGTATCATTGAAAGATAATTATGCAAGTAAAGTGAAAAATCAAAAAATATTTTACAATTGTTATCTGTAGAGCCTATTAGATTCTTAGAGTAAATGGTAAATCATGTGCAAACATGGTCCTGAAAATAGATACCATGAGGTATAAGTAACTATCTAAATCGTCATAATCCATCCACATTTAAAGTAACTTCATACTTTCTTATTTGACGAGGGATAAAAGCATATCAAGTTAATCTTTAATGTGTTATGAAAAGAAAAGAGGGTAGTTGATGAAGAAGAGAAAGTTATAACCGGTATTGATTATATTAAAATTTGTTGTTTTCAATATTGCTGTAGTATTTTCCTACAAAACAATCATAGACTACTGGTAAAATTACTCAATTTTATTATATTGTAAAGGTAGGCACGTACATCAAAATCCGTGCTACAAATATAGCCGAGTATGCATGCATAGAAATAAACCGATAAATCAATATGACTCACCTCATCTTCGACTTGGAAATTATGATTGTTAGAATCCAATGTTTTTATTGTAAACTCGATCATTTTTTACAGCGAGACATGAACGCCCTCCTGCAAAGTACAGTAGGTAGATCAATGTATGCTGAGGCGTGATACGTAATACAAATTTAAGCTACTACACGGTTATATACCAAAGCGTAGCAGTGCTACGTAGAGCGATTTCGATACTCACGCTCGAAACAACCTTTTCTTTTCAAGGAAAAGAACTATAGCGAATACAATTTCTTGACGAGAATGTGCATTCGCTAAGCCAGGCTGAGAACACACACACCACCAACCAAGAGAAAGATCAGTAGACCAAAAGCAAGCTAGACTTTGACATAGCCAATGTTTACAAATCTTCGTATAGACTAGACTTTCAATCGATACTTACAAAAAGAGTCCGGCTGACGGTCGTTGCTTTGAAACTATTTTAGATTTTTTATTCAATTAGATCTTATTTAATTAAGGTTTGATTAATTAACGAGGAACATTATTAAAGTTTTACGTCTTGCTTTGGCCAGTAAGTGAGATTTTCTCCACGCGTAGCGAACAGAAAATCTGACTTTACGGCCAAGGGTGACGTAATAATTATTAAATTATTATTATTTTTAGGGCTTTGATCCTTGAGTCCAGCATAGAAGCTATCTCCGCAAACATAATAACAAAATTGAAAAAAAAAACGCTTGACATTTGCGTGGAATAGACAAGAAAGTAAAAGTCAAGCAAGTCACGGCCGGGCCGGCGCAAGCGGAAAATTTGGCATTTAACTTATTGAATTTTCTTTCATATCCTAACGCTATAACAGTGCTTGGCGGCTTTCTGCAGAATTAGAGTTTTTATTTCTTAAATATAACGGTAAATAACGTAGCGAGTGTCTTTTTCATCAAGATGTCTTCAGCTCAAGATGATAATAGCCTTCCTGAGGGTTGGGACGCACGTAAAAGTAGAAGCACGGGTGAGTAAAGCTAAGTTTTCACATCATATAGCTTATGTTGGCATACACACATCTTTTATTATATTTAAAGTGAATTTTTCATAAAAATATTCGGCAGTAACTAGCGCGAGACGAATTCAGGTACCTGGGTTGGATCGTGGGATAGTTCCATCTTGATAATTTTTAAACGTTTTTTTTCGATGTTTGTATGTATCCAAGACTTATGAGTTACTTTTGAATAAAATTTCAGGCATGACATACTATCTAAACACGCATACCAAAAAGTCTCAATGGGAGAAACCAGAAGGGCCTGCCCCGAAGGAAGAAGAGGAGGATGACGACGGCTCTCCCAAGCAAGTACAGTGCAGCCACCTCCTGGTGAAGCATGCGGGCAGCCGTAGACCATCTTCTTGGCGTGAAGAGAACATCACTCGCTCTAAGGAAGAAGCTCTTGAGATCCTCAAAGGTTAGTGTACTGTTTTTGAGAAATTTACATTAGGTATCTCTGAATGTTTATATAGCACTAGCTGCAATTCATTACTGTTCAGTCATCTAGTTAATGATTATCTGTATTGGCATTTCAGACAAATTGTAACAAAACTCAAAAGGGCCGTCACAATAGATCAGCCATGGTCGAGGTGACACACATATGGCCCTACAAAACCCCAAATAATAATATGGATATTGATTATACAAATAATCTTAACTTGAATTCTAAGTAGCATAAATTCCCATTGTACTTACCTACAGCATGGATCTTGAGCAGTGAGCGAAAGTAGAGGGGATTTCTGTGCATGTTTACAACTGTAGAGCAAATAAGTGTTCTTGCACAACAAAGCTGATGAAACCTTATTTTCGACTTCTGCACATTGAAGGCCACCGCTCAAGTTCCATGCTCATGCCTGTACTTATTTAGATGTAATTTTCCATATGGTAACTGCATAAATCAAGGCAAACCTGAAATAATTGCTATTACCTACTACATGAAAACCATTCATTTTGCAAGGGCAAAGATATGTTATGAAAAACAATTGTGTGTCTGACTGCACTGATTGCACTATTTAACAGTATTTTGGTAGTTCTCAGTGTTTTATTCAAATGATTTACCAAACAGTGTTTTACAATGTATGTTGAGTTTTAGTGAATTTCAGGTACTTGTCACACTGTGTGCCATTAGAGTTGCTGTATACATATTTTGCAGCTTTAGCCTTATACATATTATATTTATCCTTGACTGTACAGCAACTCTATTAAATTTCAGGCTATCGCCAGAAAATTGTTGATAAGGAGGCTACCTTTGAAGAATTGGCCAAGCTGTACTCTGATTGTTCATCTGCTAAGCGCGATGGAGACTTGGGTCGATTCAAGAGAGGACAGATGCAGAAGCCCTTTGAGGACTGTGCATTTGCATTGAAGGTTGGCCAGCTCAGCCAGCCTGTCGACACTGACTCTGGTGTCCACATCATCCTGCGAACTGCCTAAAATCTCATCTAAATATTGATGATTCTTACATGTTTTGATGTGTATTAACCATGTAGAAAACATTCTCATCAAAGGCATTTATTACAAACTGCAAAAAAATAACTGCCTTGGATTTGTCCATTTGTTTAGTCTATTCAGAGACACAAAAGTAAAGAGCCATGAAAATGAGGTCATTGGTTAAGCTACTACTACTACTACATCCTATTTGCATCCCACTGCTGGGTACAGGCCTCCTCTCATCATGGGAGGGTTTGGGCTATAGTCCCCATGCGGGCCCAGTGTGTGGGGACTTGTTAAAGTAAATCATCATATTGGTTTCTGATTTCATACACTAAGAAGAAGCTAGTGTAACAGTATGCATGAAGAATGATAACATCACAAAAAATCCAGATACTTACAATAATGAACATTGGCTGGAAGTTATGATATCATTGTTCACAAAATACAAAAGGTACTCCAAGCTTTTTGTAAAAGAACACTGAACAGTATGTCGGTTGAAATTCACTCATTCATTTCATGCCAACATTAATAACTAAATAGCTAATAGTAGACATTAAAATGGGTTCAATTAACTCATTTTCCATCTCTGAATATACTACTCACTCATACCATGATATTTAAGATGTATTCATATAATTTTAAAAAGTCGGCAAATGCTTTTTACTTTTAAGTTCTTTAGTATTACAGTGAATTCTCCTGAGTCGACTGATATTATGAGTCCCCTGCAGTTAGATCATATGAAATGAAGTTTTTTATTGGACTGATAGCATGCTAGAATCCTAAATCTGTCTCATCCTATCTAGTAGGCACCCAAGGTATTTTGTATGAGAAACTGACTATTAACTGCATTTATTTATTTTTAATGTGAAAATACTGAAAACAAAATATTGTAAAGCCTGACCAGAAAAATAAAAAACTTCGCCATATTGCGGATTACTATTGGAACAAATTTCTTCAACTGGAAATAGTTCGTTAAGACGTCATTAATGTCATCAGTAAATTGCTGTCAAAGTGAAGTGTTGATTGTGGCGTGGTTTATTTATTGAAATTCCTGAGTGAAAAATGCCGAAAACTATTAAAAGTCACTTAAGAAAAGTGATTTACAATACGACAAAGTATTTGTCAGAGTGAAAATCTGAAGGAATGACTATTCTTCTAAATAACATTACCGACCTTGTTGTCAACATGACAGGTAGGGTGGTTGATTCAAATCATTCGTTAAAGATAACGTCAAACATTTTACTATGGGACAAAATGACGTTTCTGTATGGAATGACAGCTCGGCGGCCATATTTAACGACCAGGAGTCCGTCAACTGTACTTGAATCAATCAACGCTGCTATATTGCTAATTTAACGCCCCCGGTGCCAAGCGCGGATCCAGGGGGGGGGGGGTCATGGGGGTCATGACCCCCCCCCCCCCTCGGCAGGACTAGGTCTACTGCTATCATTTATTTTTAACCCCTGACGCGAAAAAGGGGGGGGGGGGGGAGTTGTATGACGTGACCACCCCTTGAGTCAAAAGCTGGATCCGCCCTTGCCCGGTGCAGGTTTTTAATTTTTCTGGTCGAGCTTTATATTTTGTTCTCATTTAATCCAAGGGTCACCAATATGACTAGATACTAAAATAGAAGTAGTTTAAATGAAATTGTCGACACATCTCCATTATGGTCCAACCATATAGAACTGCAAAAAAGACAAGTTTTGGGAATTATCTTTGTAAAATGAAATATATTCATACCATGGTATCAAATTATTCTCTCTTTGTGTACGCAGTACAATAGTTAAGTGAAAGTTTTTCTAAATGTATTTTGTTTCTTATATTACCTAATAAAAAATGGTTCAAATGTTTGTATTATTCAATAACATCAGCCATCGCTGGTAAAATTACTTACCACTTTATCTGGAGTTTAAATAAAAAATGTGACTGACAGACTGCGAATTCGACGTAAAGTTAGCAAAATTCACAATGTACTTACCTACACTTTGCTGTATTTGTCACATATTTTTGTTTTTGTTCCATCTCTTGTTAGGGTGAATGTAATGGACGCCAATCAAATATTTGGCAAATAGCAGCCAAATAAAGTCGGGATAAGATGTTCATAGCTTATTATCAGGCTCGGTCTTGACGCTGTCTTATTTTGATTTTTTAGTGGTATGGTCAGGTAATAGATAAGTAGATACAATAAAGCACTGTATCTAGGCCCGGTTCCCATATGCACAATACGCATTCTTTTGGCTACGGATGGTTATAATACGCACAAACACTGCCATCTATCAAGTGTATAGTGAAAAAAGCAAGTCTTTTGCATAGATGGCGCATACACGATGTGTGAATTGTGATCGAAGTAACATTACCACCTAGAGGGAAAAGTAGCAAAAGTATATAGGTACCTACTTAGTTCTTAGTAAGAACTAAGTTGGTACCTATATCTTACGATTGACTATCACCTGTTAACTAGCTATCTTAACTTTTGATCGATACTACATGTTTCGTAACAATTTATTCTAGTAAGTTTGATCGCGTGTGATGGAAGAAAAATGTATGGTGATAGGTATACATATTGTACACTCATAAGCCAGTACCTATATCACTCTATATACCGTATCCATGATATGCCATATCATATCATCCTCCGTATCGTATACCATTGTCCCGGCGACATAAGCAACGGCCCTCATTCCGGACGCAAAAGGGATTTCATAGGAAAGCTATGGGAACGTTAAGCCGCCAAGGCGCTGAAATTGAACTTTTAATCTAGCTACTTAAAATTCGGTTTCAACGCCGTGACGCTTTGACGGTAGAGATATGGACGTTCCTATCCCTATGTAACTTTTCAAATAGAGCCAGGTACCTATCGGTAAACGAAATAAAAATCTTCCTGGTAGCAGAGCAGGATGCCCTTTCTATCAGGAGTTTCACTTCTTCGCGGCAAACGAATATTCTCGTACTTGAGCTATTATTTTACTTTTGTTCAGCGCAGAGGCGGCCTTAGGGGGGGGCGAAGCGGGCAACCGCCCGGGGCCTCGCGCAGGCCTACGATAACCCAAGTTGAAAAAAAAAATACTAATCAAGTATTTAGTAATCTGTGCTAACACACCACACTACAGAGCGCTAATTCATGTGTTCACAGTTTAGGGTTTAGGGATTTCCGTATTTCATTTCTGATTTCATTAATTGCCGTTATCTTCAGGCAGCCGTGTCGTGCGTATCCTTTGGATAGTCTCTGTCTTTAAACGAATTATAATATTCGTTCTTAAATCGTAAATAACGTAACATAAAATACGGGGTCAAGCAAAACGTTGTGACGATATTTTACCCATAGAATCAGCTATCGATTCTAAGCATGTTTTTTAGGTTTGAAAATTGTTTTTTTTTTGGTAAAAAAGAAATTGCATGGGATTCAGGTATCGCTCAAATTGGAGAGGAAACGTGGTGATATTTTAAATGTAATGTAAAAATTAAATAAAAAAAACCCTTATTTTTTCATGATTAAAGAAAACACCAAATATCTCCCCGCCTAAGGGCCGTATTGACTTTTAATCAGCGGGTTTATAAACACAATGCGTTAGTCATGTTATTTAAATTAAAAAATGCGAAAAACAAATCAAAGTTACAAAAAAGGAACCTTTTTACCGTGGAAATACAGCTATTTTGTATTCATAGCTCTATTTTAATTTGTGTATTATTATTTTTTACATCTACTGTTATAAGAATATTCTTAATTGTTAAATTCACCCCATTTAATAATCACAAGATATGAAAGAAAACCGTTTTTTTTTTCTATTTTTTGCAATGATTACTACTACTACTACTACTACTACTACAGCCTATTTGCGTCCCACTGCTGGGCACAGGCCTCCTCTCATCACGAGACGGTTTAGGCTATAGTCCCCAAGCGGGGCCAGTGCGTATGATTCCTCGATTTATTCAAAATTAAGATAAATAATGAAAAAAGTATTACGGGATTTTTTTTAAATTATTTTTTTCATCGATAAAATATCTTCAAGTTTCATCCCAATTCGTTAGTGCCAAGTAATACTATGAATACCAAGATTTTTTTCAGCTATCCAAAAACAATGGTTTAGCTGGCAATTGGTGGGGAAACTTTTATCTAATAAAAATTTGCTCTGAAAAGCTTAATATTTTACAAACGGATCCCTAAATCGAAAAACGGTTTCTAAAAACCCACAAAAAATTCAAGAGCCTATCCAATGATGCCCGCACAACATCATGGGGTACGTGGAAAAATAAATAACATCCCCACTTTAGGTATGACAAAAAAAAACAATTGCTGATCATGACCAATCTACGTTAGTCATGAATTTTTACATTGCGCCAGACTAGGGCCTCGCAAAGGTCTATTCGCCCGGGGCCTCGCAAGCGCAAAGGCCGCCTCTGGTTCAGCGATTACTTAAAGAGACTTCGGTTTCGGCAGGCACCTACTAAATATCTCCGGCCGCCGTCTGAGTCAAGGAAAAATAGGTACTTAAACCTTGGAATTGATACTATTTTACCGGTCGGTCTAGCTCAGAATTCTCAGATCAGATCACGCAACCTTATCGTATAAAAGGTTGTTTCCATGGAAACTTTCCATGACCCAACTCGCAAAAAAGTCCCACGCAATCAATTCAGAACAACAAGTCTACAAATAAGTTTAAACCGCCACGATTGATTTGACGTCAACTAGGGGAGATAACAAAGTAGTTGTAGAGCGAGCTAAACTGGATGATTGAAGGGGACACCGGCGGCGACCTCCAGGCTTCGGCGATTACGGCGAGATGACTGGCACATCCTTCTCCGTCGCCCTTATTTACTTTACTAGCATATGATACTTATCATGCAATGTGCATTGCACACGCTAAATATGCCAATTTCAATGTAGATACATTCATCAGCAATTGCGACTAAACGTAGGTAGGTACCTACTGTAGAGTTGGTATAGCCCTCTCTATACGAACTCTATAGAGCTATAGTTTTGTAAAACGTTCTAGAATTATTGCTTTGAAAATTAAAAAAAAGCAATTCTAGAATGTACCTAATTAGATAGTAGTCCGAAGTCCGAAGCTCGCTTTAGACGCGAGCGGCCCGTCATAAAAAATACCAATACAGTGATCACTAGAAATTTATTTATTTATTTTATCTTCAAGATAGTACCGCATAGCCTACCACCTTACTTACGTGGGTAGGTATAGCACGACACACTTAAGGTACGCAGCGAAGTACTTAAGCCGTTGATGCAAAGTCTATTATTGCTTAATCCACATTGACCTATAATAAGTAATGACATAATTATGGACGAACAGTGCCTAACACGAAGCCGTGGTGGCCTAGTGGTTTGACCTACCGCCTCTCATGCAGAGGGTCGCGGGTTCAAATCCGGCTCGCACCTCTGAAATTATTTTTGTGCGAAATTCAATTTGTATTTACCACTGAGCTTTTCGGTGAAGGAAAACATCGTGAGGAAGCCTGCACATATCTGCGAAGTAATTCAAGGATGTGTGTGAAGTCCCCAATCCGCACTGGGCCCGCGTGGGGACTATAGCCCAACCCTCTCGTGATGAGAGGAGGCCTGTGCCCTGCAGTGGGCCGTAAATAGGCTGCTGTAGTTGTAGTAGTGCCTAAGAGGGAGCAAACTGACATTAGAAAATACGTTCCAATATGCTAATAACGCCTCTTTATAACGAAGACCAAACGGGTGCCCGACCTGTTCGGGCACCCGTTTTGACGGGGCCATTTTTCTCCAGCTGATTGTGAATCCTTGTTAATCTAGGTTTTTCTTATTATCACGTATAACTTAGAAGGCTTTAAGTTGTGTCGTGCTATAAAAAACGCTTCGGTCAATAAAATGGGTGTACTGAGAAAAAAATCACAGATTTCGTGCCTTACACGATTATCGAGCACATTGGAAATGTATCTACAAAAAAATGTGAAAAATGTCGTTCTAGCTTTTTGACACTTTTCATAAAGTAGGCTACAGAGCAAACCCTTAACCCGATCGTCTTGAAATTAGGCTCAAATTGTAGATGACTACATTATCCAGAGGAGTTTTTTCTCAAATTTTTGATATCATTCTTCATTTCCAAAATATCGAGCTTTTTTCACTACCTATTTCGGCCATAACTTTTTTGTTTTTGACTTTTAACTTTTTTGCACCTTACAGATCTCGTGAATATGCGTCTTTTAAGCCCTTTTGGATATCATATCTTTACAACTCTCCGAGATATCAGGGATCGCATTTTTTCGTGAAATCGGAGCCTATACTGGAGCGAACGAAAAGACAAAATAACAGAATTGTGCTGCGGTGTTCACGCGTTGTTGTCGCGTACCTACCTAATCAGAATATTTTGGATCTGGAGCGTCCTTATCTTCCCGTGCCTCGAGATCGATCGTGGCCGAATGGTGGCCGATATAATCTGTCTTTCTATATAATAAAAATTAATTGCCGTGTGTTAGTCTGGCTAAGGCTCGATAACTGCTGGACCGATTTGGATGATTCTTTTCTTGTTTTATTCCCTGGGATTCTGGTAAGGTTTAGAAAGAAAAACTGGGAAAAATCTAAAGGACCGGCTAAAAAATAACTTGTATGGAAATCAGTGGTGATACGAAGTTCACCGGGTCCACTAGTGTACGTATAGAGGTGTCAAGCATTTGTAAGCATGTTAGTGTTATGGCACAGTAAAAAATGTCGAGGCAAGTTTATGGCTTTACTGCCGAAACTCGAAGCTGCACAAGAACACAACTTATTACAAAACAACAATTTGCAGTGATTAGAATAATAATAAATGTAATATATATATGTAATAGACGCGTAAAGTGTCTCTACCTAGAGCTAAAATCAATGGTCTGTCTGTCAAATGGCGACAAGACAATTACTCGACTGACTTAATGCGATCCATAAGAAGTATATATTGTAGTCTTTTGAATTACAAATTGCTCGGCTACGTGACGAATTTATTTTAACTAGGTACTTGCTGTTTCACACGGTTGTCTTTTGTGCACTTTGTTTCTATATATGCAGCGTAAAATCCTGAAGTAGGTAGTAAAAGTAAATATTAGCCGGTCTGCGTTCATAAATTTTACTCTTTTCAATAACACAGAGTTAGTTCCACATGTTAGATGGTCCATAATCCGTCGACCAAAGAGTAGGTATAGTTGCATATTGCGCCGCCGACTTCACATCCGCTGTCGTCGTGCACGCACGCTGCCAATTTGTGTTAATATGCGTTAACTTCGCATAGTGCTTGGCTCATTAACATAAACAATACCTACCTACTTTAAAAATATACATTTACTGATGAGTAAGCAAAAGTAAATAGCAAAACATCAAACGAACTCACCTTCACCTAGTCTTGTCATAAATTAAGTATACCTACATACCTAACACAAATGAGATCTGATTTTTTTTTACATATAAGAATACTTAAATAGTTTAAATACTAAAACAATGCTTTGAATTTTCCGTGCCAACCTCCATCATCAGATCAGCTCAATGTTATACCATATTATTGCATTGCCATCCAAGTTACATATAAGTACGTGCCAAGTTTCATCAAGATACGATAATGAGAAGTGGGTTAAATTGTGCTTGCAAGATTCCTTACATAGTGTTGTAATTCAGTCAATTTGTAGCCGAGCCGCTAGTGAGAAAGTTTTGGGGTGCTGAATCCGTATCTGAGATTTGCAGACAAAATTTCGTGACGCAACATTGAAAAATGATGCTTTTCTGAAAGTTCTGAAAAATTATTAATTATGAAAAGCTTCGTCTCAGAAACTATTGGGTTCACAGAGACAGTTTTAGTCTCATATCGTAGCAAATTCAGTCTTCTTTAAAAACGCCCTGAAAAAATCCGAAAAGCAGCACAAATTTTTCTATTTATTTTTTTGCGATTTTTTCAATGTTGCGTCACCTAATTTTGTCCGTAAACCTTGGTTTCGGATTCAGCACCCCAAAATACATATAAAATTAAAGAAATCAGAACTACCCCAAAACTTTCCTAGCAAAAACACAATTTAACTGAATTATTGTTAGTTAGTTAAACAACGACCTAAAATAAAAGCGTTGTCGCGGGAACGCGATGGATACGAGTGGCAAAATACCGGTCCGAGTGGCGCGCATTGTGGGAGGTCTATGTCCAGCAGTGGACGTCTTTCGTATGGAACTGCATGATTTTCACATAAGTATGATAATTTAATTAGATTTCGAAGCAAATACGTATACACTAAAAATTGATGTATGTAGTATGTACCTATGTACGTTTGTCCAAGTATTTCTCCGATATACGAATATATTGATCGGATTTTGTCCATTCGTTTTTTAATTTGCTTACATTTAATTTCACTAGAGAACAGTGTCAATTTCATCACATCTCGTTTAGTAGTTTTGTAAGATACCTATGGATTGATAGGTGCTTTGTCTGTGACGGCTGGATTTATATGGATGGAGTCAAAGAGGAAACGTTTAAACGGTAAATTTTATAAGTATTAGGACAAGAATGCAACCTAAAAAAATAAGATAAAAAGATATCATCATATGACTGACCTACCTACTTATTTGAAAATAAAAGGCGTAGGTAACTATTATAAAATTAATAAGTATTATTTTATTTTATCATGTCATATCCGAAATTATTTATACAAAATAATATAATCTATAAAAAACTTGTTTATATTGTTTCGTAACGCTACTATGCAGTCACGCACACAAATGCGCTTGTCTGTAAGCGTCATAACTACACAACCATGGCTCACCCGCAGTTTAAGAACTGAATGCTAACATTGATTGTTTCTGATTTTTTTTATTTTATGGATAGGAATAACCTTCCGTATCAAGAGAAAAAATCTCTGAAATTTCCGTGCCGTAGATTTCGCGAAAAAAAAATTGATTTTGTGTTATGCCGATTGAAATAAACATTTTCTTGGTCCAAGTATGCAGCACTACTTCTTGAAAAAAACAATAATGTCAATAGTGTCAACACTTTTTTTCAAGAAGTAGTGCTGCATACTTGGACATTGTAATTTTTCACCCATAACCAATTGCTATAGGTAGGTAAGTACATGAAGTTTATTGAATACCTATCTACCTACGAGGTATGTTGTAGACGTCAAAATGGGCAACTAGGAGAATGATCTCGTATAACATTACTCCGCTGATTACTTGCAGGGACAAGTATTATTTACACGCAACGCTAACTATGACCAACACGCACTAGCGAAAGCAAAGGAATGCACAGCAATAGAAAAAGAAAGCGTTTTACTCGTAGTCCTTATAATTGTTTGTAACTAGTTATTTTGAAACGTTTAAAAGTTTCTATAAGTAAGTACTTAACAGTGGTTCAGTGATTGACCATCGCTTAATTCGGTTGAGTTGAGGTACTTTTAAAAGTATATTTTACTAGCTTTTGCCCGCGACTTCGTCCGCGTGGAATTCGTTTATAGCATTCCCTCGGGAACTACCTATGCATTTTTCCGGGTTAAAAATTAGCCTATATGTTGACCAGTGTTATAAACTACCCCCATACCAAATTTTGTTGCAATCCGTCCCTAGTTTCGAGTTAAATCCGGACACACATAGGTACATACATACAATCAATTTTTCTAAAATACTTTTTTTTTTTCAATTTAATGGTGTCAACAAACAGTCACATGTTGAGTTCAGTATCGTTTATATAGTCCCCTCGACTTGATAGTTACTTTTAATTGTCAGTTGCGACTTCTTCTACAGACTTAATATTATTAAGTACCTAGTATAGGTAGATGAGCGCCAATTGCACCTAGATCCCTATTAATATATTATCTTTATACTAGCTATATACTAATTTAGTTATATTTATATGTATAAAAACCTTCGTCAGGAATCTTGGTGAGAACTGCACGAAAATCTGTTCAAGTAGTTTTTGAATTGAGCACACGAGTACCGTGTGGTAAAAGTTTTCTACTTCTACTGCTAGGTACTACTACAGCCTATTTGCGTCCCACTGCTGGGCACAGGCCTCCTCTCATCTCGAGGGGGTTTGGGCTTAGTCCCCACGCGGGCCCAGTGCGGATTGGGGATTTCACACACATCTTTGAATTAATGCGTGTAGGTTTCCTCACGATGATTTCCTTCACCGAAAAGCTCAGTGGTAAATTCAAATAGAATTTCGTACATAAGTAAACTTAGAGGTGCGAGCTGGAATCGAACCGCCGACCCCTCTGCATGAGAGGCGGTAGGTCGAACCACTAGGCCACCACGGCTTCAAAAAGTTTTCTGTGGACAGGAAAAACAATTTTCACTTGTGGTAGTTTAACAAATGAAGTGACGTAACTAAATGCCACCGTTTACGTCGCTTTGTAAATTGTTCTTGTTAAAAGACCAATTGTCCTTAATTATCATAGAGGGCTATTAACACAGTAAGTAGGTATGTGTCGCTTTTTACCTTATTTATGGTTTAATTGTGTATACAATTATTAAGTTAAATACTACTTTAGTTAAAAAAGTAGATATTATAATTAGGAATATTATTCTTCTAAAAAAGTTAAAGTTACAGTCGCCATAAATATCTGGGCATCGTCTTGACAATAAGATCGTGTTCATGTATTTATGATCACCTTGCATGTTTGCATCTGATGGCAACTGTATGTAGGGATGTGTACCTACGTAGAGAGAAATTTCCGGTGATTGGCAATGCTACATTACTAGTCTAATATTATTAAATTATCATTGCTTTTGTGGGATTGCGTCAGATAAGTAAGTACTTATTGCGGGCCTTCACGCTGGTTTTTTTTTAGCAATAAAGCGAGGTTGTAGGCATAGCAAGTATGAAGTCGTGGGTATTGTGTGCAAGCTTACTAAGCACTTCGACAGCGTACCTAATCTGTAAGTTCCTATTTGTGACGCAGTTTTCTGGATTGAACGCCATTTGTTTAGACAATAGGCACCCGGTGGTGTGATAACTGATGTTATTCACGGAATCTTACTGAGATAACTTCACACGTTCGGTGCGATGTTAAGACTTATTTTTTTGAATTATTATCCTTATTTTTTGCAAATATATTAATTGTACCTACCTGGGAGTGAATAGTACATTATTGCCGTGGCCGGGAAAGTAGGTCTTTGCAGGCTGAGTACTGGTTTAAAGGGCCGAGGCTTCGCCGAGGCCCTTTAATATGTACGAAGCCTGCAAAGCCTTTCACGTGCCGAGGCTTATATAGTGCTTTTCTCAAAAATGAAAAAAAACCTTGATATTAGGTATTCATAATACAGCATTGACACGCACGCAAATGTAGCCAAGTACTTACAACAAGTCCAATGGAACGCCAGTCTTATTTCGTATTCACCGATATTTGACTTTAACAGACACACTAACACGGCAAGTTAAAAACTCGCATGTAGATTTCTCGTTTTTTATAAAAATTTAGACCTTTTATTAATTTTTAAACCAAACTAGTAAACTATTTTCATGAAATTTAGCTAAATAAATCTGATACAAGACAAGAACTCCCGCTCTTTATGGATCGTTCTTTTTTTAAATTCCGTTCTGAAATACATTGCGCTGTTTCAGACACGGATAAAAACGTTTGGTTTCGCGTCAATTGACAGATACAGAACATGCAGACTTGGCTGTTTGGGAATTCCTTCGCGTATTTATCAGTTTAAAAAAAAAGTACCTGTACGATAATGAAATTTCATACGACATTCCCTGCGCTTATACATGCCGCGGAAGTAAATTCATACAAATTTCCGGGGCATGCAGTTGAGTTTTTTTTTTTTAATTTTTGACTGATCGTCAATGACGCACTTCGCCGTCTGATAGAAAGCAGACAATGACGAGTTTCCGGGCCATTTTTGAGAAAAAAATATTTCTAATAATATGTAACAAACAATTATTTTTTCTCAAAAATGGCGGGGAAACTCGTCATTGTCTGCTTTCTGTCAGACCGCAAAGAGCGTCATTGACAATCAGTCAAAAATTAAAAAAAAAACTCAACTGCATGCCCCGGAAATTTGTATGAATTTACTTCCGCGGCATGTATAAGCGCAGGGAATGTTGTATGAAATTTCATTATCGTACAGGTACTTTTTTTTTAAACTGATAAATACGCGAAGGAATTCCCAAACAGCCAAGTCTGCATGTTCTGTATCTGTCAATTGACGCGAAACCAAACGTTTTTATCCGTGTCTGAAACAGCGCAATGTATTTCAGAACGGAATTAAAAAAAAGAACGATCCATAAAGAGCGGGAGTTCTTGTCTTGTATCAGATTTATTTAGCTAAATTTCATGAAAATAGTTTACTAGTTTGGTTTAAAAATTAATAAAAGGTCTTAATTTTTATAAAAAACGAGAAATCTACATGCGAGTTTTTAACTTGCCGTGTTAGTGTGTCTGTTAAAGTCAAATATCGGTGAATACGAAATAAGACTGGCGTTCCATTGGATTTGTTGTAAGTACTGACTACCTTTGCGTGCGTGTCAATGCTGTATTATGAATACCTAATATCAAGGTTTTTTTTCATTTTTGAGAAAAGCACTATATAAGCCTCGGCACGTGAAAGGCTTTGCAGGCTTCGTACATATTAAAGGGCCTCGGCGAAGCCTCGGCCCTTTAAACCAGTACTCAGCCTGCAAAGACCTACTTTCCCGGCCACGGCAATAATGTACTATTATAGTCTGGGGTTCTGTTCGAAGTGTTACATAGGGAAAGGGAGATTCCGTATCGCTGCGCTCTCGGCGCTTAAGTTGAACTAAAATCTAGCTACTTAAAGTTGGATTGCAACGCCGCGACGCGTGAGCGCAGGGATTGGGAATCTCCCATTCCCTATGTAACACTTCGAACTTCGAACCTAGTGAAATAATTCACTTGCACTTTCTCTACCTTTTATACCTACCGCAAATCTTACCACAAACCATGTTTTCACCATCATCATGTCCGCCGAAAGACATACACTGCTGGACATAGGCGCCTCCCCCAAGGCTCGCCACTCAGACCGGTCGGTCCTGTGCCACATGTTTCCACCGGATTCCCGTGACCTTTAAGACGCTGACAGGACCTTGAGCAATCGAGGCAGGCAACTGTCTCAGCGGAGAATGTCTGTTTGCATTGGAGGGAGCGAGAAGCACGACCGCGGCATGTAGGCGATATAACGATTAAAATCAGAAAAAAATAAGATAAAAAGAAGTCCCACATTGCATAGACAATATAAAATTACTTAGCATTTTTTTTGGTATGAGTATGACGGAATAGCATATTTAATTATAGGAATCTGCGTTAAAAAAATGAACTTTTAAAACCGTTTCAGTAGGATTAGAAGACGTAACTTCACGATTTTTTTTCATCGAACCGATTTCACGAAATCCTTTTTACGAAATAGCATTTTTTAGGGTTCCGAACCTCAAGAGATAAAAACGGATACCTTATAGGATCGCTCGTGTGTCCGTCCGTCTGTCACAGTCGATTTTCTCCGAAACTACTGGACCGATTAAGTTGAAATTAGGTACATATAAGTTTGTGACCCAAAGACGTCACCCATGGCCGTAAAGTGTGATTTTCTGCCCGCTACGCGGAGAGAAAATCTCACTTTCTGGCCAAGGCAAGACGTAAAACTTTTGACAAAGCACGGGCGGTAATTCGTGAAGCCTCAGATTGCATATTTATGGCCCTCACCTTCGGTTCGGGTCACAAACACCTGCGATCTGGGACATTAACGAATTCACTGCCCTAGGTCTGTAATGTACTATAATTCTAATCATCGTGGATCCCATCTGATATTCCCAGAAAAAATATTAATCAATAATCATAAATTATAAATACTTTCTGCACCCCATTTTTCAGCTGTAGCATCCGAATGATTGCTTGCGAAATTGACCCTCATAGTTCGCCCTTGACACAGAATATTAGGTCCTTACATATGAAATTGGCGTTTGGCGAACTGGCAACTTTGATTCAAAATATGTGGCGTTCGGCTAGGAATTCCAAATTCAAATTTATTACAAATTTAAGACCATGTATTTCTGTGTTCGAATTACGAAATTTATTTGTTATCGCGTCATTTGTTTTTCTTTCACATCGTTCTGTTCACAATATGGAGAACTTAAAATATCGCTATATTTACGAATATGAGTTTCACCTCGGCACTAGTGCTGCAGAAACGGCTCGTAGGATTAACAATGCGTATGGGGAAGCTACTGCAAAAGAAAATACGGTACGTTATTGGTTCCAACGTTTCCGTTCTGGAAATTTTGACCTACAGAACAAGCCTCGTGGACGGCCGGAGACACAAGTTGATAACGAAGAATTAAAAGCAATTGTGGAAGCAGATCCATCGCAAACCACGTCAGAGTTAGCGGCAGGCTTCGGTGTGAGTGATAAAACCATTTTGATTCACTTGAAACAAATTGGAAAAGTGAAAAAACTTGAAAAATGGGTACCGCATGAATTGAGCGACGCAAACAAAGAAACACGCGTCGAGTGTTGCGTTTCACTTCTCAACCGGCACAATAATGAAGGCATTTTGAATCGTATCGTTACTTGTGATGAAAAATGGATCTTGTACGACAACCGGAAACGTTCTTCACAATGGTTGAACCCAGGTGAACCAGCCAAATTCTGCCCGAAACGAAAGTTGACTCAGAAAAAGGTACTGGTAAGTGTCTGGTGGACTAGTGCCGGTGTCATCCATTACAGTTTCTTAAGATCTGGGCAAACAATCACGGCTGATGTGTATTGTCAACAATTGCAAACGATGATGGAAAAGCTAGCCATTAAACAACCCAGACTGGTCAATCGATCTAGCCCACTGCTGCTTCAGGACAACGCTCGACCACATACGGCACGTTTGACGGCCGCAAAACTACGGGAGCTGCGACTGGAATGTCTTCGACACCCACCATACTCCCCGGACCTTGCTCCAACTGATTACCATTTTTTTCGGAATTTGGACAACTTCATGCAAGGAAAAAAATTCAATTCTCACGAGGCTGTCCAAACGGCCTTCAAAGATTTTATTGATTCTCGCTCACACACTTTTTTTAGTAAAGGAATCAATGAACTACCTTCGAGATGGCAAAAGTGCATAGATAGCCATGGTACATACTTTGACTAAATAAAAAAATAGTTTCATAAAAAAAAATCGTTTTCATTTCTGCCATATGAAACGCCAATTTCATATGTAAGGACCTAATATTTAAAAGTACTACATACAGAATGACCACGGAATGAACCGCCTGAATCTAGCCGGCGCGCAACTGGGGCCCAACTCGCCCTTACGGTCATTTGTTGATGGAGAGAGTGGATCACTGGCCCGCGTAGTTGGTACACACACATTTACAAGTGTACAGACGTCCTCGGACGCACACAGACGTCATCGTCCGCAAGCCGTGTCCGCCCTGTGCCCTTGAACAAAGTCAGTTGGTAGTATTTTCTGATGCTCCCCTATTGCCTGCGCACTATTTTTGGTTGCATCTTCAAGTCTATATTTAAACTGATTTTATACTCCACCCACCCACAACAGTCTGTTTTTACATCCCACTGCTGGGCACATGCGTCCTCTCATCACGTAAGGGTTTAGGCTTTCCCAGGTCGACTCCACAGGGGAACCGAGTGCAGACTGGGGGACTTCCTTGTATTGTCATTTTGGTTTACTTTCAAAGTCATGTGGGATGGAACGTTTTAACATGTACACAAGCGCCTCATTTTATTGAGATAATATTATATCGATGACTAAAACAAATGAAATTCGTACCAATAACATTAATTGCTTTCTACATTGCAACTTTTGGATTGTATACTTAAAAAGAGATATTATTGCGCCAGTAAGTACCTACCTTTACGCAATTACTCCAGGGGTTATATTCGAAGTCTTAAATAGGAATCTCCCTGTTCCCTATAACATCGCTCACGCGTATAGTTGACGTTATCTACTTGCTTAAAGTTCACGCGACGCGTGAGCGATCCTAGGGAACAGGGAGATCCCTATATTAAGACTGCGAATGTAAGCCCCAGGGACTGTATTCGCGTTAATTTAGGGATTCTATAGGGAGGGGAATAGGAAGTTCCCTTTCGCTTTTCGGACAAGTTCATTCAAGACGCCAAAGTGTGAGCTGTGGGATCCTATAGCGATATTTAGCGAGAGACTGAATCTTTTAACTTCGAGAGACGGTAAAACCCAATTCCGCGTGTTGTAATCGTGTCTCTGATTGGTCTGTGGTTTGACATCTCTCAAAGACTGTCAGTGTCAAAAAGGGTACTCTCGCCGCAAAAGCCCACGAACCATGTTGTATCTCTTTCTTCGCCATATGTAAGGAAGTGACACCAGTATAGTTTACGCTCGCGCTCTTTCGCGGTGCTAGTGTGGGGAGGCCATAGACATTAACTTACATCCGTCTTTCTATAAAATATTATTGTTTCTTATCTGTTATCGACAGTGACAGGGAAATAGGGGAGACGACAACTTTTTCCCTTAGTCTATCAGGAAGATTATTGAAAAGTATTGGACACGTATTTTTTCTTTTTTCACGTAATCAAACTTATACGGAGATATATTGAGTTGAAATGTCGTGACGTCACGGTTAGTTACGAATTTACGATTTATACCTAACGGTGACATAGTTGGCCCCCACTCTCCAACTTTAATGCGTTTTAACTAAATAATTCTTTATTAATTTGATAAAACAAAAAATACGTGTCTAATATTTTTTAATTACCTGACTGACGGACTAATTAGAATTTCGATTTCTTCACCCTGTCGTCATCCCTATTGTCTTTCAACATCCCAATAGACTTGCTTTTTGAGAAACGGTGGATTTTGTTCTTGTTCTTTGAATCAAATTTTAAAAGTGATGTCCCACTTTGCTTTCGTAAGGATTTTGTCTATCCCTATTTGGGATAAAAGAAATCCTATTTCCCTATTTAAAACTTCGAATGAAGCCCCAGCAACGTTTAAGACGCGTGATAGATTTGCGTCATCGAGACATCATTTTATCGCACCCGACAGATTTAATTATAGGTACCTACCTAAATGTCAATATTCTCCAGCGATAACCAGTAAGCGAAACGCGATGTACCCATGATGTACCTAACTTACCTACCTATACGAGAATTCACCAGACTTTGGATTCACGCGATTCATAAGTGGGTATACATTTAATCTTCTTCTTATATATATAAAAACTAGCTGACCCCGCGGACTTCGTACCGCCTGAGATTTTTTTTTTCATATGAAAAAAATAGCCTATCCTATTCTCAGACCTACTGAACATACACTTCAAATTTCATAAGAATCGGTGGAGCCGTTTCAGAGGAGTTTGGTTACAAACACTGTGACACGAGAATTTTATATAATAAAGATTAGCTGACCCAGCGGACTTCGTACCGCCTTAGTTTCTTTTTGGGGTGAGTATGAAAAATAGCTTACGTCCTAATCTCAGACCTACTGAACATACACACCAAATTTCATAAGAATCGGTCGAGCCGTTTCAGAGGAGTTAGGTTACAAACACTGTGACACGAGAATTTTATATAATAGAGATAAATCGCCTTATGTTAGTCTGGCTATGGCTCGAGAACTACTGGGCCGACTTGGCTCATTCTTTTTTTTTGTTTTATTCCCCGTGATTCTGGGAAGGTTAAAAAAAAATTGAAAAATCTAAAGGATCCGTGGTGATATGAAGTTCACCGGGCCAACTAGGTAGTTGGGTATAAAAGAGAGATTAAAGTTCTTATTATGGCTAAATTTGTTTTTAAACTACTTAAAAATACCTAAACCACAAAAGGTTGATTTAGTGAACGGCTATTAAATATAGAGAGAAAGTTTAAAAAACACTTTAAGGCGGTTCATAGACCCAGCTCAGCCGTCACTGTCACTCGTGGGACGAGTGAAAGAGAAAGCGCTACGCACAGAACGCCCGATTTAGTTACTTTTTAACACGTTTTAATTTATATAAAAATACCGTCTAAAAAAATGGCATTTATAAAGCTGTCGATGTATGCATATAATATGGATATTTTTTGTGTTATAATTAGTTTTACACTGTTTGATATAATAAACTGGAGTAAAGTTGGATTAGCGGTCCGAGTTAGAGGTTACTTTGGAATTAAATTGTATCGAGCGAAGTTTCGTGAAACGTGTATCGAAAGCTGTCAATGTAAGGATGATATAATCAAATATAACATATGTTTTTTTCATATTTTTAACTTTTAACATTTCTTAGAAAA
This sequence comes from Aethes cnicana, assembly GCA_963971205.1. Lineage (NCBI taxonomy): Eukaryota > Metazoa > Arthropoda > Insecta > Lepidoptera > Tortricidae > Aethes > Aethes cnicana. The sequence continues at coordinate 7,990,905 of OZ020272.1, forward strand.
GTATGATCTTAAATGAGCAATTTGACGATGCTGGGTCAGGGAAGGGCCTTAAACACGTTACTCGAATATCAAGCAATTAGCATAAAAACATGCAACAGTCGTAATGATTTCAAAAATTTAGACAAATATTTATTTCTATATGCTATACCTAGTATCGCATAGATTGTTGTTATTGCTGTATTAATTGTTGATCATTTAAGTAGTCATTTTCATTTTGCAAGTCGCCTTACTCTTATCAATAACTGGAACATCTCTGACCCACTTGAAGATATCATAAACTTTAAACAACAGTTTTAACAGAAGGTTGAACAAAGGGGATATAAATATACCGCTATCGCAGTAAACAATGGCGACCGATTAAAAAGGGCATTCATATTTATCAATTACCGATTAATAGCACCCCCCCCCCCCCTTCTCCGTGGCCTATATTCTGAACGGGGCGATGTAGCTTTGAGATCGTTGGGTACGAAGGAAATGGTCTTATGAGGCTGGAAAAATAGCTACAGCTAAATAACAGCGTATAAATGACGCAAGCGATGATGGACTCGCTGATTGAAAGTTCAGCCTGAGCGTCATCCTTATGCTGATCGTTTGAGGGTCGCGCGCGGCCGATGCGATCATGCATGGAAGCAACAGATGGCCGCAATGGCCGCGCTCGATCTCTAGTTTCGGAATAGCAGCTTATATCGAAACTAGCTGACCCCGGGGACTTCGTACCGCCTTAGAATAAAATAAAATAGCTTACGTCCTATTCTCATCCCTACTAAACATATTACACACCAAATTTCATAAGAATCGGTCGAGCCGTTTCGGAGGAGTTTGGTTACAAACACTGTGACACGAGAATTTTATATATTAGATGCATTGAGTACACGGATCACCATCTCTTGAAGTGTCTATTAAAAATTAAACAGTATGTTTGTAAATTGTTGATAGGTGGTACGCTTCTTTACGTTGCGCAGTGAGGCTGGCTTCTAGATGTGCAGATCCCGAAGTTGCTTGAAGTCCTCGAACGTTGCTCCGCACGTCGCTCTACTAGGATGTGGTGGTGGGGCAGAGTGAAACTGGCTTCTTGTGACGACGATATCTTGTGCAGTTATATAACATTTAAAAGCAAAAAATAAAACTGAATTAAAAAAATGCTGTTTGAGGTAAGAGCAGTCACTTTACTTCAAATAAGGGCTACGAAAGCGATAAATCTAGTGGTTGATTGAGTTCAGGAGGAAGCCATGATGTCCATTTGAATGAGACACGCCCGTGGGCCCAGTACAGATAGCAAGCACGGGAGCCCAGTTCAAAACCAACTTTGAAATTCTTCTCTGATGTGTGCATATCCTCCAGATCGTTTCATTTCACAAATTAACATCGTGCCCTCCACTCCACCGGAACTCAATCGACCGCTAGATTCTTGAAGCCCTTAATTGAAATAAATCACTGCCTGTAAAAATGTACCTATCTTAACTCAAATACGGATCTTTGAAAAATCGTCTAATAGGTATAACCGGGAATCGAAGAAGTCAAATATGGCAAAAAAAACGTGTCGTCGTAATAAGGGTCATTAAACATTTCTATGTCTATTAAGGATACCTTAAAACTAAATGAAGACAGTGAAAATTATGAGCACTTGTTTTTGTTTACTGAAATCTATAACAACAAGTCACTGCATCACTAACATGTATCATTAATAATCACTCCGTACAGCACACCGTTTCGCATGAGCCCACATAGTAACTATAAGTAGCGCGTTGCTTTTATTTTTATATTTTGTGCAAACAGTTTTATCGTGGAATGGAAGAGTACCACTCGGTCAGATATATTGTTGTGAATTAAACTATTCACAATCACGTAAAATCTAGTTAGATTGGCTTTTAAGCCATCTATATGTTTCGAATGCTTCAAATAGGAACATCGAATTTAAGAGAAGGAAGAAATTGATCCGGTGCTATGTTCGAAGTATTTCGAAGTCTTAAATAGGGATCTCTCTGTTCCCTATAGAACTTTAAGCAGTTAGATTTAAGGTTCAACTTGACGCGTGAGTGTTCCTATAGGGAAAAGGGAGATCGAATATATCCCCAGGGCGCCCAGGTACGATACCTACTTAACTTACTTATACGATCCTATGATATATTTACTACCTCCCTATTTACCGATATGGTATATAATACGATAATGTACTTACTTTGATGATATTTGGTATGGAGGTAGGTAATTTGAGTCCCGGGGAAAGACAAGGATACTTTTTATCACGCATAGGAAAGTTTCAGCTTTTTACGACCAGTAAGTAGTTTCGACTGTGCTTTGTCTATCAGTCAGTAACAACAGAATAATTTTATATCTATGACTTCTTTGTTATTTTGAGTTAAACCACAAATTATGTAAAATAAGTAATTGTGTTTTTTCACTACCATACCTACAGTTTTATTAGAAGAATACTTACATGTACTTAGTTGACTACAATAAAACCATAAAACGGTGGTAGGTATTATTAGTGTAGTGCGGTCGAATCACGCGGCGATGTGATGACATATTTTATTAATCGATTTTTTTAAATAAAATAAAGTCGAGTGCATGCAAACTTTTGATACACGGGATACACCCCATGTCACTCTCACAATCAAAACATAAAATAATACAAAAGGCGAACCTAATGCCATAAGACATTCTCTACCAGTAAAACCTTTGGGCTAAGCAGAAATTGTTTTAGCGGTGCAATTAAAGCCATATACATAGTTACAAATATATTACATAAACTCGAAAAACATTGGTGTCTTTGCGGCAGTTTTTGTGTTTTGATAAAAAACTGAATAATAAATAATCCTTGATAATTTTACCGATGCGATATGTATCGGCGGTCGCTACGCTACACTGTCTGATAACATCTACTTAGATGTTAATACCTTAGGCGTGAAACACACACAGGCGGCGCGGAGGCGCGACGCAGACAAATGTCGCTTCAAAAATGCTCCATACAAAATGTACGAAAGCCGTGCGGCAGTGAATTCCTCTCAGGCGGCGCGATGCCTCTTGCCGCGCGACTGCATCGCCTGGCGGTATCTCTCTCGCTCTCGCGGTGAGCGAGAGGCGCATCGCTTGTTAGTTTGTTAACAGGTTATGTTATTTATCAACACTATTTTTTTTATATAAAATATCTAGAACCGCCTTCAAACTCTGATAGACTGCGATGTCAATGTCAAGTTCACATATTGGCTGCGTTCCGAATCGCGCTTAGAGCGCTCATAGCAACTTGCATCCTTTTTCCTCTTAGGACTCGACTTTCAAGAGGAAAAGAGATGCAAGGTGCTGTGAGTGCTCTGAGCGCGTTTCGGAACGCAGCCATTATGATTATAGATTAGGTATTTATATTAGGTAGGTAATATTTCAAAATCACACGCTGAGATAATTTATTTCTTAGTACCTTTGAAATGAAGTTTTAAATAAGCAAATTGATTATAGGCACAGTCAATTTCCACACAGACAGGGTGCACCCAATAAGTATCTTCTGTGCCTCTGCACATTAATAAGTTGCAGCAAAGCAAGCGCATCTTCGTCTACTGCAAAGTCACTCTGCCAATTATTTTTTATGAATGTATTTATTTTCGAACAATCTTTCTAGATTTAGCGTTCATTATAATTATTAAATTTTAAAATGAACGCTAAGTAATTCTAGAAATTATTTGTTTTGCGATGGTAAAACTTAGAACACATGCTTTCGCAATAACATCAGCTTGTATAATGACTGGTCGCGCCGTTCGCCTCGCCGCTCGTGTATAATTCAGAATTTTCAGATCGCGTTTCTCCCGTATCCCGCCGCGCCGCATGCCGCCTGTGTGTTTCACGCCTTATGTACAGTACAGTCAGGGGAGTTAGTATATATAGTGTATAAGTAGACTTTTGCATGATTGAAAACTACTACCTACTAGCTACTACTACAATACAACCTATTTGCGTAACACTGCTGGGCACAGGTCTCCTCTCATCGCGAGAGGGTTGGGAAGATTGAAAAGTTATTTATAGGTACATGATTATTGATGCCCTTGACCGCATATAATCGCACTGCCTGGTTACTTTTGATAGCATTGGTTTAGCGATTAAATGCCTTGCTTGATTACCTACTCGAGTCGAGTACGAGACTGCGTATCGCCGACTTGACTCAAATGACTCAGTGTTGATTTTGCTAGCGGGAACTCCATTGGCACTTCGGTAAAGTATACTTACACGTAAATGAACTTTTAATGGATTAAAAAATTAAAATCGTTGTACGTCACCGAAGTTAAGTTTTCCGGACGAAAAACTATCCCAAGTACCAGACGATTATGATTAAGATTATTATATATAGCAGACTTATCTTATACTAGCTTCTGCCCGCGACTTCATCCGCGTGGAAATCGGTATTGGCATTCCCTCGGGAACTATTTTTCCGGGAAAAAAGTAGTCTACCTACCTATATGTTGACCAGTCTTATAAACTATCCCCATACCATTTTGTTGCAATCTGTCCGTGTGTGTTTTTCGAGTTAAATGCGGACATACATACATCCATATTTACATACAGACAATTTATCTAAAAATCGTATTTTTGTGTTCAGTACCGCTTATAAATAGTCCCCTCGAATTGATCGTTTCTTTTAATTTTGGAGTTTCAGAGGCGACTTCTTCTTCAGACTTAATTATTATTAGTATAGACTAGCTTCTGCCCGCGACTTCGTCCGCATGTAATTAGGCTATCGCGTTACCGCGGGAACTAGGTACGCGACTTTCCGGGATAGAAAGTAGCCTACTTATGTCTTTTCCCGGGACTTTAACTACCTCAATGCCAAATTTCATCTCAATCGGTCCAACGGTTTAAGCGTGAAGAGGTAACATACAAACATACAGACAGACAGAGTTACTTTCGCATTTATAATATTAGAAAGGATTTTTGCTTGGTAATTTTTTGCCAATTGTGTGTTTGATCTGATAACATTATTAGCGCTCTGTCAAGCAAGTCCACGCCGCGTGCTCGTGGCGTTGTCAACCTGTCTACCAGTCATTGTAATGTTATGTACTCTCATAGTTACACATGAAATGCTAAATACGGGTTTTAGGGTTCGAAACGAAACGGCCACGTGGACGGAAGACAGCTTAGGTTTTAAATTAATAATTATACTCTCAATAGTATACTTACCTAAAGAGCCATTAAAGCAAGTAAATTAGTTTTTAACCTCTTAGAAAATCATAATTGTTTTTTTTGCACAAAGAAAAAGCAAACGTAAATTAGTGCATGCAAGAAGGTTCCACGCTTTCAGTTTCGAAGCATGTGACATCGATCTTAAGAAAACAGTCAATAAAATATGAATAACGTGACATTGCATCCCATCTGATTAAACCTTTATTAAGGATAACTTTGAATAAACAATACATCTATTAACTTTTACAATTAACGGCGTGGCACGCAACGGTGTAGGAAAGTACCTCCTTCTTAATTATTTATTTAAAAGTGAATGATCTCGAACACCATCAAACTCTTGCGACTTATTGAAATATCATTGTACAGTATTTCTTATACTTGGCCATTTAGCGCTAAAGGGTTATTTATCCTTTACTTTTAAGGGACACATGTATATTTATACATACACGTACATATATATGTCAATCAAATATTTTTCATTTATAGTAGGTTTTATTTTATTGAACAGTGAAGAAATAAGAGTTAGTCGGTCAATGATAACGTAATCCAGAACCCAGGAAAAATATCTATATAACTCTTTAATAACATCAAGAATTGAATCACGTTTTTTTCTTTGTTGTCTTTTTAGCGCTTAGTAACCAATAATTTCCAGTGCAGATGACTTCGTGAGTGGCCTATTATTATTGCCTTTGGTGGCTTCACTCGGAAACCGGCCACAGCGGCTTCGAGTGATTCTGTTGATTCTTCCAATTTGCTTTTATACCAATCTTGCCAACTTTTCATTAACAAATAGTTTTTTTGTGTTTTTTTTTATTTGCTCCTCAATGCTTGTAATACGATTTTGCCGACGTATAGACGTTTTGTCATGAAAATACATTAATTTGTATTTTTTTTGCGTCGCAGAATTTCCTTGGTATACTTCATGTCATGTAATTGTCTTTATTAAATCCACAGTATATGTGACGCAAGTCTGGCTTTGGCTGACTAGAAAAAAATATCAAGAACATTTTTTTTTTACAATAAAACTTTGTAATTTTGTATATATTTTGTTGCTAATGTAGAGCCAATTACCATCCATAAAAGTTACAAGTCCATACTCGCTGAGAGCAGATTTACTTAACTTATGGCATTACGCAGTTAACTCATCTCTCAAAATGTACCTATTCACACCTTAGGATTTCACAAGCTCAGATTAGGTATACGCATTTAGGGCCAAATGACCAAAAATTAAAACGGTTTCCAGCAGACTGGAAATTAATTCCTCACAACGCTTTTTATGCATCTTTTGCCTACTACATAAGTATTTATCCAGAAAAAATACTGGGAAAAACCTACTATGTTAATTCCCTTCCTGCACAAAGATATCATTCTTGAAAAATATATATTTTTCATTTGATTACACTTAAAGCGATTATACCTATATGGAATTTAGTTCTTTTTTTTAGCGCGGAACCTAGATAATTTCTAAACCGAGTCCAAAACCAGGATATGCACATGCCCACGAAACACAAATACTTACCTACCTACTACTTTCACCGCCTACCAACCTAGGTGGTTTGTTTTCTTCATCTCCAATATCCAAAGGTTGTCTGGTAAAGATCACTATTTAGCGACAAGACCGCCTGTTGTATGCTATACTTTTTGTGTAATTACGTTTATGCTGTACAGTTCCTTGAATGTGTGGTGTTCATTAAAAAGTATTGTATTTGTTGTATAGTTATAGTATTGTACCTAACTCGGCGAATGTGTTACGGAACGAGTACTTATGGGAGCTAAGTGTATATCAAGGACAACAGGGTTGGTAAGTAACTGGAGGCGCGCCTGACACAGCATATCATTATACTGCTCGCCTCGACAACTTGTATCTAAGTACCTCACCTTATTCGAATAAATTAATTAATTTGTAAGTAACTTTAATAATTTGACGACTGAATTGGCAGAGTTTGTAAAGACCCTGCCTACTTACTACTGCAGCGTTTACCCATCCGCTTGAGATATGGAAGATGAGGGGCTCTATTCGAAACATTACATAGGGATATGTAATGTTATTTTCTAACAAAATTAATCGAGCCCGCAATGTATTGCAAACATATTGTGCCGGTCGTAATATTTGACATTGTCATTCATGATTGTTTTCAATAATTTGAAGTACATGACTGTGGATTGTAACTTTAAATTACTTTAGCTCCGATGTTAAAAACTATGGAGCATTAGGATCAGGTCGAGGTAACCGTGGATATCTGTGGAATCATCTTTAAAAATTTTTGCTCCTGTCACAGGCAACACCCGTATATCCACAGAACACAGATCGAGATAGAATGCTAAAGTTTACCTACCGCGCGTGGAAAAAAGTAGACAATATGTCCACTTTGCTCGCTTCTAAGCTCAGTACGCTTCCGACCGCCTTCCGCGAGCAACGTCACATCAAAAAAAGAAAATGACTAAGTGTGCCGTAATTAACTGTACAAACAACACCAGCGTTGGTGGAGTTGGTCATCAGGGTGTTACCTATCATCGGTAAGTACTTTCTGTCTTGAAATATCTGTTATTTTTGTGAAAACGATTTATTTTGTAGCTCTTTATTAGTTTTACCAAATTAGTAGCGAATGCCTTGTGTCCAATGCTCGTTTTCCATTGCGGCTTTAATCTGTTGCGCTAAACTTGCGCATATTGAAAACCAGCAAAGTAGTCAAGCCAAACTCTCGAGGCGTCGACCAACCGCGTTCCAGGCCGATTTCTCATTATTCTGTCAATAGTGATGTGCACCTGCTAATTTCAATGCCGATTTCATAATCGATTAAAATCAGACAGAAAAATGATAATAAAAATGCATATTATAATGTAGCTATAAAACGTGGTAATAAGTGAACAGCTAGTATTATCAGAAATACTTGAATATACCTACTACTATGAATGGAGTTACACGATCAGTATTTCATTTATCTATTGTTATTACAAGCTTTTATTTAGTTTCACATGTCCCGATGTTTGTTTGATTAGTGTGTTCGTCTGTCTGTAATCAAATCTTGCAAGTTGAATTTGATCCACTTCCCCGTTACCGATTCAGCTGAAATTTTGCATGAATGTGTAAATCGGATGCCAATAATAAGTGTAAGTGTTAAAACATTTTAAAACTATTTCGCATTATTCTGTGGAAACGAATTATCATTTTTTCTGTCGTCTTTTATCGATATGTAAATCGATTAAAAATGCTAAAGATCTTAAATCGTTTAGCCGCTTGACAATCGATGCTGTTAAATCGGAGTCGCTCATTTTTTGTTGCCCATCACTAAATTACTCTCGTGACGTCATCGTAGCGACGCAAAATGTTACACGCTTGGTTCCCATACAAATGGACGAACAACCGTACTCTATAGTATCTGATCTCTGTGCGTATATCCTCTCGACTTGATCGTTTTTCTTAATTTTCAAGTTACAGACGCCACTTTTCTATTTCTACAGGCTTATAATTATTAGTATAGATGAACCATTATTTGCGAGACTAATAACAATTAACATTCCTAGTATTGAGGATATAATATGTAATTAAGATCCACACATTATTTTAATTGGAGTTCTCTAAATATCAGAGCAAAGAATAGTATCGTAATGGTGGACAAAGTTCATTTAAATAATGACATATCATCATCATCATCATCATCATTTCAGCCGAAAGACGTCCACTGCTGGACATAGGCCTCCCCCAAGGCTCGCCACTCAGACCGGTCCTGTGCTACTTGCTTCCACCGGTTTCCCGCAACCTTCACGAGGTCGTCGCTCCATCTTGTTGGAGGCCTACCGACAGCTCGTCTCCCGGTTCGCGGGCGCCACTCGAGAACTTTCCGGCCCCATCGGCCATCAGTCCTGCGAGCAATGTGCCCCGCCCACTGCCACTTAAGGCTCGCAATTCTTCGGGCTATGTCGGTGACCCTAGTTCTACTGCGGATATCCTCATTTCTGATTCTATCACGCAGAGAAACCCCGAGCATAGCCCTCTCCATTGCCCTCTGAGTGACTTTGAGCCTTCTTATGAGGCCCAACGTAAGCGCCCACGTCTCGGAACCATAAGTCATCACTGGCAACACACACTGGTCGAAGACTTTCGACTTGAGACACTGCGGTAATTTGGACGAAAAGACACTGCGAAGCTTCCCGAACGCTGCCCAGCCGAGTCGGATTCGACGATTGACCTCTTTCTCGAAGTTGGACCTACCTAACTGGACTGTTTGTCCCAGGTATACATAATGGTCAACAACTTCGAGCGCAGAGCCTCCGATTATTACGGGAGTTGGCACAACATGGACATTAGACATAATTTTCGTCTTGTCCATGTTCATTTTAAGACCAACTCGATCGGAAACTCTGCCGAGGTCAGCGAGCATAATACTGAGGTCCTCCATGGTCTCAGCCATGACTACAATATCGTCGGCAAATCGAAGGTGAGAGATGTACTCGCCATTAACATTGATGCCTCGACCTTTCCAGTCCAGCACCTTGAACGCATCCTCCAATGCAGCGGTGAACAGCTTCGGAGAGATCACATCTCCTTGTCTGACTCCCCGCTGCAGTGGAATAGGCTTCGTGGTCTGGTCCTGTAGTCGGACGGACATGGTGGCATTTTCGTACAAACACTTCAACACTTCGATGTACCGGTAGTCAACTTGGCACCTCTGGAGAGACTGCAGCACAGCCCAAGTCTCGATCGAATCGAAGGCTTTCTCGTAGTCCACAAATGCAAGGCAAAGGGGGAGGTTATACTCTTCGGTCTTCTGTACAACCTGCCGCAACGCATGTATGTGGTCTACGGTACTATAGCCCTTTCGGAAACCGGCTTGTTCGGGAGGCTGGAATTCGTCAAACCTGCGCGCGAGACGGTTCGTAATGACTCTCGAAAACAGCTTGTAAACATGGCTCAGAAGTGAGATGGGTCTATAATTCTTCAACAAGGTGTTATCACCTTTTTTGAAGAAGAGCACCACCACACTTCTGTTCCATGCTCGCGGCGTTCTCCCTTCATGAATGCCGGAATTAAACAGCGTCTGAAGGGCCTTAAGGACTGGTTTACCACCCGCCTTCAGGAGTTCGGCTGTAATTCCGTCGTCACCAGGGGCTTTGCCGTTCTTAAGCTGTTTGAGAGCCATACTAATCTCGTACAGGCTGACGTCCGGGATATCTTCGGTATAGTGTCGGGTTAATCTAGCTCTAGGGTCTTTAGCTGGATCAGCGACGGGTGTTCGGGTTGTCGTGTATAACTGTCCGTAGAACTTCTCGACTTCTCCCAACAGCTCGGGTTTGGATGAAACGATCCTGCCGTCTTCGGTCTTCAGCTTTGTCAATTGGCTTTGGCCAATAGACAGATCTTTGGCAAACACCTTCGAGCCTCTGTTACGCTCAATAGCCTTTTCAATACTGTTGGTATTGAATCGGCGTACATCACGCTTCAGAGACTTCGAGATCTGTCTATTGAGCTGCCGATAATGACAAGCGTCACCTGAAGACTGCAGAATCATTTTACGTCTCACCTCCATGAGCTTAAGGGTTGGGTCTGAGATTTTCTTGGTTCTTATACGGCGGGTCTTGAAGAACTTAGACCCAACCGTATGAACAGCTTCCACAAACCCGTCGTTATAATCGTCCACGTCGCTTTCTAGGCATGCAAAACGGTTATGGAGTTCGAGCTGAAAGCTCTCGGGGTTTTGGATCTGGGCCGGTGCCGGGCGGAGCGTAGACTTTATCAGTCGAGATCTCTCAAGCTTTACTTGGATATTCAATGTGCCTCGTACCATACGGTGATCGCTCCCGGACTTAACCGAATTGATCACTGAGACATCATCGAATATCTGCTTCCTCGTCGACATGATAAAGTCTATCTCATTCCTCGTTACACCATCAGGGCTCATCCAGGTCCACTTTCTGTGCTCACGTTTCTTGAAGAAGGAGTTCATCATATAGAGTCCCTCCTTCTCCATGAAACCAGCCAGTAGGTGGCCCCGGTGATTCCTGCGCCCTACTCCAAATTGCCCCACTCTCAGCTCTTCACCGTCTTGTTTGCCCAGTTTCGCGTTGAAGTCCCCCATAACAATTGTGAAGTGAGTTCTGGAGCTATGCATGGCTCTGGAAATGTCCTCATACATAGCCTCCACCTCATCGTCGGAGTGCGTCGAGGTCGGAGCGTAAACCTGTATAACCTTCAACGAATATCGTTGTGTTATTCTGAGTACAAGGCACGCTACCCTGGTCGACACACTCTCGATCTTCACCACATTGTTTGCGAGGGACTTGTGGACGATAAACCCGACACCTCCCTGGGACTGTTGGTCGCCCTCCCGGAAATAGAACAGGTTACCGGACTTCAGGGTTATCATGTCCTCCCCCTCTCTCCGGACTTCTGATAACCCTATGATTCCCCAACGTAACCTGCTCAATTCTTCCTCCAGTTCAAGTACCTTTTCGTCGGTCCGCAGTGTACGGCAGTTATATGTTGCCAGGGCCAAGGGTCGTCGTTTTTGGTAGCCGGGTCTCTGCCGGGGATTAACTTTAGCACCCCCTGCCCCGCCGTTACCATGGCCGCTACCGGAGCCAGGAATAGCGGGGCCGCCGGGGACTGGGGGTCTGGGCATTGCTTGTGGCACTTCTTGGTCCCAAGTATATAGATCCCTTGGGGGGGATTGCCATAGTCGCCACGCTTGGCAGGCGGGTTGGCGACCGCAGTTTGATGAAGGTAGTTCTCGGAGGACGCTGCTGCCCATCCTCCGGTTTATCCCTTAGTCGCCTCTTACGACACCCACGGGAAGAGAGGGGGTGGTGCAATTCTTTGCCGGCACCACACGGACAAATGCCATACGGAATAATGACATATGGACTCAAGAAAACAATTTATTTAGGTACGAGTACTTCTTTGCTTGCCATTTATTGGGTAGGTACTTATTTTAAATGCAATTAACTTTTTCCGATATTGTATTCTGGTTTCTTGTGTGTTATGTTAGAAAGAATCTATCGAGTTTACCTGTAGTGTGTGAACTGTTTTTTATCATATTCCGTCGAAAAACAGGGAGGTATCAAAATAACCCCAAATGAAGTTTAAAATTGATCACCACTTTTAATTATTTTTTCAAGAGTTGCTACATGAATGAAAAAATTTAAAGAAACAAAGAGGGGACTATGAACGATACTGAACACAAAATAACGATTTTTAGAAAAAAATACCGTATATGTACGTCCGAATTTAACTCGTAAAGTACTGCACGGATTGCAACAAAATTTGGTATGGAGATAGTAGGACATACTGGTCACTGGTCAACATATAGGCTACTTTTTAACCCGGAAAAACGCATAGTTCTCGCTGGAACGCTATTTGCGAATTCCACGCAGACATAGGCAGTTCACCACATCATACGCCAATCCATGGAAATTCAAATAAGGTATACTAAACTCAAAGGCTAGACAGTTCCGAGTTGATGGGATGGTGAGCTGTCACGTCACTGTGACCATAGGCTCTCGCCAAGGTTTTGTTCTGCGCTACAATGACTCGTTATTCAAGACCACGAAAGTGGAAAGATCCATCAATAGATATTTCGTATGCCTAAATAAAACTACACCATCTCCCTATTTAACGAACTGAGATTAATTAGCAAATACTTAGCCTCTAGCATTCTTGGTGCAACTTCTGTTCCTCGTGTAACAAAATCCTCAACCAGCCTGTTGTATTTTCAACGTTGCAGAGTTTCACAGTAGATAAGTAGATAATTTTCTTCGATGAAATTGCGGAAGTAACTACCAATTACCTACATGAAGGTAACGTACGTGCATCTACTGAGTTCCTAAAGCAGCAACATATTAAAAAGGTCTGTCAACTAAGAACAATAAGTATATAACTATTAATATAAAATTGGTATTTACTTATAAATACAGTGTCGAGGGCCAAAGCCTTGAGTCGATTGTTCCAGTGATCCCTTTTGATAATTGTCAGTGATAACAACGCAACGTTGATAGTGGGAACCATCACAAACATAAAACACAATAATTCATAACTTTACGAGTCTACTATTACCCCAGGGCGGCATGCGGATTGGGAACTTCAGGTACATCCTTGAATTATTTCGGAGCTGCGTGCAGGGGCTATATAGCCCTGTTCTCTGTAGGATCGCTCACGCGTCAAGTTGAACTTAATTTAGCTGCTTAAGGTTCACGCGACGTGTGAGCGATCCTATAGGGAACAGGGAGATCCCTATTTTAAGACTTCGAATATAGCCCCGGGTTCCTAACGATGTTTTTCTTCACTGAAAGGCTTTAACATCGACCATCGCAAACGTGCATGTATCTACGACATTTTATATGTCGTTAGGTCTACTAGGTACCTTTAGAGTGTTATATGTTGTGGCAAGTTTGTGACTTCGACAACTTTGTGCTAGCGGTGGGGGACGGGTTTTTGCACTTGACGTTAAAGACCGACCTCCTGGAATGATATCTGATCTGATATATAAAATTCTCGTGTCACAGTGTTTGTAACGAAACTCCTCCGAAACGGCTCGACCGATTCTTATGAAATTTGGAGTGTATGTTCAGTAGGTCTGAGAATAGGACGTAAGCTATTTTTTTTCCAAGGCGGTACGAAGTTCACTGGGTCAGCTAGTACATAAGTACATAGGTACATATATTGCAGCGTTGTGGTAGATGGGAAGTCGGTAAGTATGGTTAATATATATTCCAAAAATGCTATGTAAGGTTGCCATAACATCGCTAAAAAGCATCCAGTAAGTAGGTCATACCGAAGGCTTATTGGAAGTGTCCAGTAAATAGCGAGATTTTGAATTTGGAATCAATAATTTGTCCAGTAAGTACGTATGTAATTCCATTACGTATCATGTTATTTGAATTTCGAAGCACATTTTTACATCGCCACCAACCAATACAAAGGATTAGGTGCTGAGGTCGTATATAAATTTTACGTCACACCAAGCCGAAAAGCGGGATTTACCGCCCTTGGGCGCTACGAAAAATCCCTCTTCACGGCCAGGTGATGACGTAAAATCGTATACTAACCACGGGCGGTCGTAAAGAAATTCTCAGACCGCTAGATTATAGCCCTCGCCTCCGGCTCGGGCCTCAATTACCCGCGATCTGAGACTTTCTTTACTTGACCGCCCTAGGTGTGTAATGTACTGTGGAGACTGGCCGAGTACAATCGGTTAGTTGACACATTCTCTTCCAAAAATAGGTAATTTTAAGCGTAGAATTGTGTAGCTTTTATTAGGGAGTCTTTTGATGGACATTGTAAAGTACGCATCTCTCAAAATATAATATCAATTCGACTTAAAATCTATTATTTCTTAGTTAGACAGTGTTAGGGCAGTAATAGGGCCAGTCTTCAAGATTTAGATATTTTAATAAGCTAGACATCGTCTTCGTGTCTTCGGATTCCACCGCTGATCTCCGTGTCTGCAGCATCTACCTGAGCTAACATCAACGCCCCGCCACATTTGGTGGACGCGCGCTCGGTGGAAAGGAGAACATCTACATGTGGTGGACGCGCTCTCGGTGGAGAGGAGAACATCTACATTTGATGGAGCCGTTCTCGATGGAAGGAAGAACACGCGCGGAACGAAAGAATCAATCGACAATGGATTGGATGTCGCGCTCTTGAAGATGATGGTGAAGCGCTTTCAAGGAATGATGAAATGGACAACCACATGGCGAAAAACACGGTTGTACCGATTTTATTTACACTATTCGAAATTTTCATCCATTGTCATATGCACCACGTTCATTTATTTAAAGAAAATGGCTGCCCATAAGAATCACAATAATTATTTTTAACAATATTTTACTATCCTTTTGCTACATTACAAATAATAACGATAGATTCAAGAGGAATAATGTAATATTATTATATTTTTTATAATTCTAAATAAATTCACTTCGATCACTTTTCTGGAGCAAGAATCCGTTGAAGCAAATCACGGACTATTCTTCATGCTGCGTCAGGAACGATAGATTTCTTCTTCAAAGTTCTCTCATGTTTATGATCATGATATTTTTTCTTATTTTTACGAATTTCTCCCCAATATTCCTTCATTCGTGAAAGGCAGGTTAAATTTTCTATACTCGCAATGTTTATTTTATATTCAATATAATTACTTTTATAATAATGTTTATTTTGATATATATGATTGACTTTGTCATATTTCAAAACATTTCTCATTAATATTTTATATTGCTTAGGTAGGTTAATATTTTCATTCATAGAACAAATAGTTTGTATTGTGAGTGAAGGATAAATAAATAAAGTTTGTGATAGGATGTTCGTGAATAGAGGCCTTTATGGTGAGTTTTGTAGTTGTCATTTAAAAAGATTTCGAACGAAGAGTAAATCTTTGACATGACTTTATGACATATCTGTCAAATGATAATAAATGGTTTTATATGTAAACAAATACTCCCATTAACCGCGATTGATTGATTAAACAAATACTCGAGTGTCAATCAAAGTGATTTATTAACTTGTAATTTGGAGTTTCTCCAATTTTATTTTATTAATCATTTACACCGTACATTTACCTTTATTACCGAACAACTTGCAGGCCTGTGGCCCTTACTTTGATATTGGCGAAGTGTCCAAGACAGAAGCCATTAATTTATATAGAATAGAATAGAATAAACAAATACTCATGAATTAAATAATGTCGTAATGAATATGAATAGGTAGGAAGTTTTTATATTAATTAAAGATAATTGAATATGCAGTGCTTGAATAGGTAGGAGTTTTATAATAATTAAAATGTGGTACTTAGAGTATATAGAAGTATTGAAGTTGAAGTAGCAATGATTATCATTGGTTGTGATAAAAGTAGGTATAAGTAGTTGTGTAATGTGTTTGGTATAAGATTTTGGCGATGGCAGAACCAACCACAACTCAATCTATGCCATAGGCTTTTGAGGGGGCTTCGTTGCTTACCAGTGGATTGGGTATGTCGTTGCAGAGTCCGAAGCTGATATGCATTTATATGATTTCTTTATATCGAAAATATTACGTCTTGCTTAGGTTTTGATATTACGTAGGAATTAGTGTAGTTATGCAGTTAGGTATACGTAGCGAAGATGTTGATGTATGTAATGTATATAGATAATGTAGATAGTGTATAGTGTATAATTATTGAGAATTTCTTGATGTAGAAAGCGTAACCTGTGTGTAGTATGTGTATATATGTGTCTTTTATAATTATTAGGATAATGACTTTTTCTTTCAGTGACATAGTGATTTTATTCTTAGTATTTTTTTTATAGGCTATCGAGCACATTGCCTAATGAATTTAAATAAATAAATGGCAATTATTAGTTATTATAAACGGTTTCATAATAATACTTATGATACCTCCATCATAGTCGTTTATAAATAGAAACAGAGATACCTTTTTAATTATTTTTCATTTTTTTTTAAATATCTATCAGCTGCCTTTGTGTTCAAACAAATTAATTAATTTTAAATAATTTAATTTTTATTTTCTCTCTTTAGAACCTGCCTAGCTATGATTTATAATATGTTGCTTGAAGACCATGCTCACACCTTTGTTTTTTTTCATGTGCTGTCACCGTGGCGATTTGTGGAAGTTACTCTACGACCGTGTCTTCGAGGTATATCCATGGGCGGGCAGACGACCCCTCATATGTAAGGGACTGCACCCCATGGATCGCCAAGAAGAAAATGTTTAAAATATATTTGTGCGGTCGCTCGTTTGCTTTAAAGCTTACCTTTAAAAGAAAATTATGTGACTTCCGCAAGTCTGTAATTTTTTATTGCTAGGAGAAGTTTCAAAGTTTACATAATTTAGCTTTTCGAACAATATTGTGTCAGGTTAGGATAGATCGATTAGATATGTCTGCGGACAGTTTTTTTTTTCGTCGAAATTTGTTTTTGGTCCGAAATCCACCTTTTCTAATATTCATTATTGATTCAGATTTTCTTTTAAGAGTGTTAATTATATATAATGAATATGGATGGAAAGGTTGGTTATTCCTTACACAGGAACAGTCTTAGTTTTGTAAAAGAAAAATTTCGACGTAGGGTAG
The DNA here is from genome assembly GCA_963971205.1 of Aethes cnicana. Classification (NCBI taxonomy): domain Eukaryota; kingdom Metazoa; phylum Arthropoda; class Insecta; order Lepidoptera; family Tortricidae; genus Aethes; species Aethes cnicana. Next base: position 8,008,137 of record OZ020272.1, read on the forward strand.
GGCCTTCGTTAGCTAGGCGGTTCCTCGAAAGGGGAGGAGGGAAATGTGGAGACTGGCCGAGTACAATCGGTTAGTTGACACATTCTCTTCCAAAAATAGGTAATTTTAAGCGTAGAATTGTGTAGCTTTTATTAGGGAGTCTTTTGATGGACATTGTAAAGTACGCATCTCTCAAAATATAATATCAATTCGACTTAAAATCTATTATTTCTTAGTTAGACAGTGTTAGGGCAGTAATAGGGCCAGTCTTCAAGATTTAGATATTTTAATAAGCTAGACATCGTCTTCGTGTCTTCGGATTCCACCGCTGATCTCCGTGTCTGCAGCATCTACCTGAGCTAACATCAACCCCCCGCCACAGTACTATAAAATAGATAAAGGATAAAAATGAATTACCTTGAACGATATTTCACTTTAAATTTACATATTTATTAAAGTATACGTACTTTTTATTTTGCACATGACAAAATGTTTGATTATATTCACTAAGAACAATAAAAAAACTAAAATAGGTCAGCGCAATAGGCAGTACGTATAAAAAACACATGATCAAATATTTAAAAAGAAAACCTATGGACAAGGTTTGTGCGCGGTTTGCATGCGGCAACGTTTGCATGCTGCGTTTAATTCACAATTGTAGTGTGTAAAAGGCGGAAACAGTTAAGATAATTGTTGACTTCGGAATACCTGTTTTATATTATAAAAAAAGAGGTCTGAGTTAAATTTAAAATCATGAACATTAGTTCTACAATGTAAAAATTATGAAATATTACCAATAAAAAATGAGATTGGCAACAGTGCAAGTAACTCAGTGTAAATAACTAAACGCAGTCTTTATAAAAACAAAACGTAATGACAGTCGGCTAGGCACTAGAGCTAAGGCGGGATTTTAAGTAAAACATATTTTGTTTGTGTTATTGAATACATTTTTGAATAAAATGAGTTCAAGTGAGTCAGATTCCGATATGGACGGCACTCCTCCTCACTTAAAAGCAGAGGCGGAGTTAGCCAAAAATAATTTACTCCCACCTAAGTCAAAGGAGAGATAAGTATTTAAAAAATTACGAAAAGTTCATTAAGTGGAAGGAAGACAATAAAGCTTATAATTGGTCAGAGAATGTGTTCCTGGCTTATTTTAACCATCTGCGCCAAATAATGCAGCCGTCAAGCTTATGGGCTTGTGTAGTACTGCTGGTACTACTGCTTCGTCGTGTAGTACTCAACAAAGATAACGTAAACATCAAGAATTATTCAAATTTAATAGCATGGCTGAAGAGACAAGCGGATGGCTATAAAGGAAAAAAATCAAAAGTATTCAGCAGTCAGAACATAGAAATGTTCTTAAATGACGCTCCAGAAGACAAATATTTGGCAATGAAGGTAATTATTTGATAACTATACTAATAATATTTTTTACTTTTTATGTAAACTCTCAAACTCATAACAAGTATTTTTTTGTTAAAGGTTGTTCTCATCATGGGAGTTAATGGTGCCTGCAGAAGTATGGAGTTGTCTAATATTACGATCAACGACGTCGAATTTCACAATGAAATAATATTAGTGAAAGTGCGCGAGACTAAAACAAAAATTGATCGATCCTTTGTGATTCACGGCGAATTCGTTAATATTTTAAAAAAATACCACAGTATGCGGCCGACACCGATGAGTTCCGATAATTTTTTTATTAATTATAAAAACGGAAAATGTACGAGGCAAAACATTGGCCGACATAAGATTGCAGTAATGCCGAAGGAAATTGCAAAATTTTTACATTTAAAAGACCCAGAAACGTACACTGGCCATTGTTTTCGAAGGTCATCTGCTACCCTTCTTGCTGACTCTGGGGCCAATCTCACCACAATTAAACGACACGGGGGTTGGAAGTCGGACCGAGTTGCTGAAGGGTATATAGAGGATTCTATTGAAAATAAAAGTACAGTAACAACAAGTATTAATAAGAGAATCAGACTGGATAATACATATGTTAAACAGCCATCCACTTCCCGCCAAGAGTGTCCGTCCATGATCTCGCAGCCATCCACTTCCCGCCAAGAGTATCCATCCATGATCTCGCAGCCATCCACTTCCCGCCAAGAATATCCAACCACCATCTCAAAGCAGAACATATCGCCCCATGAGCAACCGAACACTCGGCCAGTTAAATCGCCGCAGCCTTCTACCTCTCGCCAAAATCACCAAATGACTATGTCACAGTCACAGACATTCACTGAATGTCACGAGTAAAATTCAGACATTCAACAAACAAATATAAATGTTCCTGGGAAATCAATAAAAATATCCATTAGCAAGTGCCCAAATATGAATGTAACCTTCAATATTTCTTAAATATATTTTTGTCTTTTATTCGTGTTTCATTTTTGAGAAAAGCACTATACTTGCTTCGACCGTAAGAGCCATACTGGCCGCGTCTGGTCTCTGCAGTAATGTACTATTACTGTTGCGGCCAATTTTATCTTAATTTGCGGTCAAATTCCACCTACTTAGAAAGTAGGTAGGTAGTTGGGGTTTGGAGTGTAAAAACGAAACAAACATACAAACATTTTACGGTTATAATTATAATAATTATTAGGTAATTAATATTGTATTTCACATTATTTTAAGGATGTTTTGGTACTTAGGGTTAGCTTTAGGTCTTAGATGATTTTGATTCATTTAAGCTATGTTTAAGTACCTACCGTAAAATCATCTCAAAACATTCGGATATTTAACACAATACGTCGGTGGGTACTTTGAGTTTTATGAAATATAGGTATCATTTTTTTTTCAAATAATTAATTTCTGGGGACAATTAGTGCCGGTATATAAGAAGGTAATTTGTTTATTCTAGTTATCGTGGTGTAATGTAAATGTTTGTGTACATAATGATTGGATTTGTTTTAAGTGTAAGTAAGTAGGAGATACTTAGGTATATTTATCTATGTAATTTTAGCTATCAACTTTTTCGAGACCAAAATTGTAATAAAAGTTTTTTAACCATAGTAAGGAATTAATATAAAACGAAGGAGAGAAAGTGGACAGTGGCCCATTTACGAGACGCCACACGTGGCCCGCGGCGCCGGCAGACGGGCATCTAGGTCACGGACATTTATGTTTTTGACTCGTATCGTTACTCGTTCTAATTTATATAAGTAATTAGGTACATACGTAGTAAAATTAGTTTTTCACTTCTCTTGCTCGTAAAGTTGTACTTTAGGCTGACAGAAGGCTGCATATAAAATTGAATTTTAGGCTCTAGAGCATAAAGTAAAATCTTCGTCTAAGACTAAGGAGATGAGGGCATACAGCCACATACACTTTTAAGCTTCATATAATCTTATACATGAAACATGCTTTTTCTTGTGATTTATTCTTTATATTCTCTATTTTAAAATATTAGTATGGATTATCAAATTAATAATTAAAAATTTAACGACGAAAAGGTGTGTGTATTCCTGAAAATCAAACAAAAAAAACCATGGCATTACACGGGGCGTGACTTAAGTCAAACGTCACATTGCTGAAAATTAAAAAAGAAAAATGAAATGGCGGAAATTCATTCTTTGTTCTGAATTGGTAAAAATGGTGCGTTGAGATTTTTTTATTTTAATTTCTTTCAATTTCGTTAATTCTAATTTCAAAGATGTCATCATCGAGTAGTGATGATGAAATAGTGCTTTCACCGAATAATACTTACTACGATGAACGCTAAAAACCATGGAAAAATGAACTAGGAGGAAATGTCAAGTGGGCGTTCCCTGCGCGCCAACATTGAGTCGGATACGGCAGCTTTGAAGTAGATTGAAGCGCGCCTGACGTTAGTCTGCTTATCACTGCCGTGACAGATATACGCCAACGTCAGTTGCAAAAAATATTAATATCGCTTTGAAAATGCCATATTGTACAATATTGGCGTGTCGAAATCATAGTAGATAGAAAAATGTAGCTTCAAGCAATGTTTCATATCACAGGTGACCTTATTTTTTATAATATTGAATAAAAATAGCGAGGCGTTATTTTTGACAATTTCACGCCAAATTGTCAGGCTAAATTCAACCGTATTGTGCAAACGCTAAAGTTTTCTATCATTTGTTCAAAACACTTATCGCCATCTTTCGTCCAGTAACCGTATTACAACTGGGGTTGCCATTTACTAAATTTAAAAAATCCTGACAAAACTATCTTGATTGAAGTTCTGTGTAATTGATCTACCTCTATATTCAATCAGTTGTTATACAAGTACATTCGAACGTTAGTAGTCAGTGCAAGAATAGTGATGTGCTAAGTGTTTGATGTTAAATTAAACTGTTCGTATTTTTTACCGCGGTATTAGAAAAATATTTTGTACCATCTTTTTGGTACCTTTATCATGTCTGGTGTTCAATAAAGAATATTGCATTGTATTATTATATCCTTTATTAAGCTTTTTTCTTAAGTTTTTACAATATGAGTATTAAAAATAAATACAAATAATAATACAAAATATAAACTCATTATAAAACCCTAACCTAGAGTGCCGCCGGCAGCGAAGTAGGGCTCAAGCTACCGGTGATGACAGCTACAGAGATACCTCTCTCTGTAGCTGTCGTCACCTTCTGACGATAAGCACCGTGTGTAATATTGAACGAATCACTACTACTACTTCTACTACTTCTACATGGGCGCAGCTGAAAATCAGCGCTGTGGCTCCGGGCCACAGTATTATGCTGAGCTGTTAGCCCTTTCGGCTATTAAACTTTTAATTTTAGTTCTTTTTTTAAATGAGGTTATAAATTTCTGTTGTTTCTTTTAAGTGGAAGTGTATTTATTTTTGGTTTTGTTTATTCTGTTTTGTTCAAAATAGCCGAATAAAGATATTTTCTCAAACATGCTCGGAAATGTTCGTGTTACTTTCAAAAAAAGAAGACGCGAGGCTGTCCATTGCCGGCCTTGGCCAGCAAAAACATTATTGTCGTGTGTGTTTTTTTTAATTCGCTTGCTATTTGAGACACCTCTAGAAACTGACAAATCCATGGAGGTAATAAGTACAACTTCCATGGCCAAATCATCCACGATCATGGAAGTAGTAAATACTGATGTGGGGTAAGTGCGCCAAAATTTATTTCGCCCCTATGCCTTGTAAACAGTCAACTACTAGTTGAGCACTATTTATAGGTTTCGATATATTTATGTTAGGCGCACTTACCCCGTCCTGGCGCACTTGCCCCGAAACTGACAAATCCATGGAGGTAATAAGTACAACTTCCATGGCCAAATCATCCACGATCATGGAAGTAGTAAATACTGATGTGGGGTAAGTGCGCCTAAATTTATTTCGCCCCTATGCCTTGTAAACAGCCAACTACTAGTTGAGTAATAGTTATAGGTTTCGATATATTTATGTTAGGCGCACTTAACCCATCCTGGCGCACTTGCCCCGACTGACCTTACGTATTTCCTCGCTGTTTGAGAAAAGCATTATATATACCTCGGCCGCAATTGCGATTGCCGGACTTGTACTAATAGAAGGCTTCGCTTCGCTCAGCCTTCTAACTGACTCGTCCGGCAATGCGCTACTTGGCGGCCTCTGCAATAATGTACTATTCATTTCATTTCATTTCATTTCATTGCATCCCTTATTATTATTATTATATTCCATCCTCCTTATTGTTTATTATTATTATATTAGCCTGTAGTGTCCCCACTTTAGCTTAGCGGGGTGCAAGGGCTACATCGGCGACTATAGGGTCTTGGAGCTTAAGATGGTATTTCTGAAGCGGTATGTGAGCTTTATCACCAGTATGCTGCGCTCCATCGTGCTTTGAGCAAATACTTCTGAGCATTTGTCAAAGACCAAGTTTGTGCTTAAGAATAATACGTAAGAATTGGACCAATTATCTTAAAATGGCTTATTTTCTTAAGTACGATTTCATAGAAACAAAAGCAGAAAACATTAATTACTAGAAATTCCTGATTACTGTTATAAGTACCTATCCCTTTCGAAATCCAAGCATTCCAGCTAGTAGCGGAAAGTTGGCAACACAAATTAAATTACGTACTATGTATTACAAAGTTAATAATGGACTCTGTTCGAAAGGCTTATGGAAAGGATATTAGTTGTGTCGTGCATAGTGCCATCTGTCGTCGAGTAGCCGTACTACGATGTTTTTGGCTGTCAGAGCTATGTAAGAGAAAAAGGTTCCTAATTCAACTATTAGTGAATGGTAATTTAAACCTTACTTTGGTCAGATAGGGTAGGAATTTGCACTAATTTTTTTGATGACGTAACTCTCAAGTCGCTTCAAGATTTACGCCAAATCAGCAGCAAGATAGCATAGTGTTGCAGTGTAGTGATTAGTGTACAGTAGTGTGAGTTTGGCGGCAGCGGTAGATGACATTTCCTCCTACACTACAAGTGTGGTTCATTCTTCCATGCTAAAAACTTAGTTGAAAATATATTGCCGCAAAATCCAACCCATTTGCGGAATGTGTTATTTTTAATAATATTTAATTTCCTCGCAGTCGAAGTGAAAAGCAGAGTGTAAAACACGAGCATAAAACCCATTTTCCCCTTGACTTACTATACACCCTCGCCTCTCGGCTCGGGTGTATCTGTAAATCTCGGGTAAAATGGCTTGTTTTATGCTCTTGTTGTACAATCTACTATTTATTTTGTAGATACCTATGTGAATGTTATTTATCAGAGTGTTCTCGAAGCGTGACCCCAAGCGGGTCGAGGTGACCTCTCATCCCGGCGCGTAATTTGAACACGTCAATTGTAACTATGGGACCGGTGCGATGGGTTACGCTTCCCGCTCGGGCTCCCAACGTTGAAGGCATTAACTGCAATGAATGAACCCGCGTCGACGTAACGAGGCGCCCCACCACGGCGCAGGCGCGCGGAGATGCGCGCGCATATATTCACCAGCGCATCGCCCCACGACCAGTCAATCTCTAAGTGCTCAGCGATCGAACAGAGCGCGCGACGCACGCACGTTACATTGCACTTACGATCGCTTTTCGCGTGACAGAGAGAACAGCGAAGAACATCTAACGTCAAGGTACCGTAAACAAACACACGGGTTATTTATTGTTATGGGGCTGGTGAGTCTCGGGGTTTGTTTCGGAGGTCGCGTTTGTGGAAACTCCCCGGGCCACCAGCGCCAGCAGCACCGGCCGCAGCAGCGCGAATTAAATCAGCTCTGAATGCGCTCCGGGCCGACACGCGCTGGTCGCATGCACTCTTTTACCTTATAAATATAAATAGGTACATAAGTACTTACGGGTTTATTCCGACGCCAAAAGTATACCAACAAACACTGCTTTGCGAAATTCATCGGAAGTTCTCCAGTGGAAAATCACCTTTCATTCAGTCGATGACAGTGCGATGCTATTTATTCACGCTTCAAATATCTTACTTTATGATCAGAAGTTTTTGGGAAGTTTACGAACTAATTGATTATAACATTTATAACTCAAATTGAACACAAACATGAACTGGTTTGCGCCTTATTTATCACTCGTTAACAACGCACGCTGTTAGCGCATGTTCTTCCGTTAATTACCTACTTTTGTTTTGTTTTCTGGTAGTAGATACCTACCTACGAGTTGTCCGGTAATTTACATCATCTATGTATTCGTAATGACAATAGGTAAAAAAAAACCGTTTGTATACTTATTTGTAAGCAAGCAACCTAGGTAGGTACAACTTTTGTCTCTTCACTTCCCATCTTTAAACTAAGCTCACGAATTTCAGAGACCCCAAGAAGGTACAAGGTCTTGGGGCTCTATTCGAAACGTTACATAGGGAAAGGGTAATTCACTATCCCTGCGCTCACGCGTCACGGCGCCCAAAATCACTTCTGTTACAACACCGTGACGCGTGAGCGCAGGGATAGCGAATTACCCTTTCCCTATGTAACGTTTCGTGGCCTAAGAACATATTTACGGAAAACTTCAAAATGTTGTTTTTTTTTGCTCTAGTTATTACATTAATACATCACCCTTACTGACTGACGGATGACAACGCACAGCCGAAACTGCTGGTCGTAGCGAGCTGAAACTTGGCATGTCATGACGGGTTGTTGGGGACTGTAGGTTAGCACTAAGATCCTGAAATTCCCACAGGAACGGGAAAAAATGGGACCTCGGAAACCGTACCTACCTATCTTTATGAGACTTTGTTTCGGAGAATTCGTTAACCTTCGGATCTTAATCTCTTTGTGGCGGCGTACTCACAGCTCGGGTCAATAACATGCAATTTAATTATAACTTACGCGATATGAGACATAAGTGCACAAAGTCTCGAAAAAACAGTTAAAGCACTCGAGTTAATCGTTCGTTGCTGGAATTGTTAAGAAGCCAAGGCGCAAGACGCTTCCTACTTGACAGGCATTGTGTGAAAGAAAAAGGTCAGCCGGAGCTGTTTAAATAGGTACCTACTGACTGTGTATTTTTTCTCAATTAAGTATTTTCCATAGCTGACGCAACGACGGCCGTCGCGGAACATGCGCAATCAGCTGTTTCGATATTAAACGAGAAGTTGATAAAATAATGTACCTACCTATGCTTATTCGCTCGAGAATGAGTAACAGCGCATTAACATTAACCATTGTTGTAGTGAGTAATCGTTCGATAGTTAATTACGACTCGGTTCATTACGATATTCCACGTTAATAGGTTGGTGACTATTTGGTAGTCAAACTAGTCATTACATAGGTATATCTAGATAAAACTAGTTTATCTCCGCAACTTCGCCCAAAAAGTATATCATATACTTAGGTATATACCTAGTATGTTCTTTCTCGGGACTCCAACTACATACCTATATCCATACAAAATGTCATCTAAATCGGTCTAGTGGTTGAAGTGTGAAGAGGTGACAGACAGACAGATAGTGTAGCTTTCGCATTTATAATTTTAATTAGAATTATCAATTATATAATAACTATAATACATGTATACCTAAATTAATTTTAGAAAAAATATAAATTTGGTATACTATTATATAAAAGCTTAACTACAAATTTGTATACTTATCCACACTTGTGGGTGGGTAAGGCATAGAGCTCGTATGAATAATACTCACTTGACATCTATCAAGGTGCTTGACAAATAAATTCTCTTATAATATTAGTATAGATTAGTATAGACGACAGCATTTAAATATATCAATTACAGATATTTTGGCTTCAGTTACCGTAAATCTGAAGATTTACTGCCCTAACCTTGGCTGTAATATCCAACGGCATTCACTGCGCAGACGATGATCGTTTATTTCCATACTACGAAGAAAGCCCATGGACTATATTATAATATTTTATACCTAATCTACTTGAACACAGAAAAAAGATTATTAAACCGGTGCTTGTAACTACTAACTCCGTCTCTCGACTGGCAAAAATGATGAATAATGTGTCATATGGAAATGCACCCCGTAAGAGAACAAATCGCATAGGAATATTGATTGAACAACTTTGTATCTACCTATACACCATATATATATATATATAACAACTTCAGGGAAACAAAAAAAAACAATAAACACGGTCCCTATGATCCGATACGATACACCTACCCACGATCACAAGTTATTATTTTCTATATACCTAGGTAAGGTACCTATCAGGAAATGAGGTCAGCCCAGGAGGGGAAACTTTATAAACCGAATGTTTTTTCCTGCATCACATAAACAAAGTCTGTGTAGGTATATAAGTGTAGGTTCTTGAATTAAAAATAACAAGCTTTGATAGTGCTAAAAACTAACAATAATGAAAAAATAACACACAAATTGACCTAGCCCCAATCGGCACAATCCACTAATGGGTAGGTCCTACGTTCCAGTAGCCCAAACTAAGCAAAACTTTTACCTCTGCCTAGGTACGGTTTACACAACTTAGAAGGCGTGTGGATATTGAAGCAATAATAGACTCTGCGTCAACAACGGCTTTACAGCTTCGCCACGCGCCTTCTAATTTGTGTCGTGCTATACAATGGAGCTGGTGCTAGGCAAAGATATAAAATCTTATATGTGTATGTCTATATATAAGTAGGTATATGGAGAAATATACCTATACTAATACTGGGACTAAAGGTTGAAAAATACGTAAAGTACCTAACTAGTCCTGAAAACCCTCCACCTCCTCTGGAATAGGTACCTACCAACGTTGTACCGCATCCTTTTAAATAAAATGAAAACTTTATTTTTAATCTAAAAACTTGAGATCGGCCAAAATAAATGGAAAGATTTACATTTACATTATAAAAAAATACAATGATCCGTTCACTGGACTCGGGTTCCGTTCACTGGACTCGGGTTCCGTTCCGAGGCACTTACGCTAAGTACGCTTTACCTGCCTACTAGGTGTACTCGTAATACTAGTAGTCAATGGACACAAATTCTTACGTTAATCTCATTGCGCGCATAGGTACGAGTATGTATACCTAGACAGTAATAGGAACAACGGTTATTTTACCAGTAACTTACTTATGTCACAACTAGTCAAGTGGGTTTAGATAATATGATAATTGACGATACCAAATCATAATAAGTCATATGTACTAATATTAACATATTTTTTTATAAATCCGGTAAATTTTATAAAGTGAAATTCTTGAGGACTTTATCGTCCATTTGCCCACTATATAAGCGTCGCTAGTAAAAGAGACGCGTGGAAAATCGAAGCTAAAGTTCATTACACAGGAACGGGCACGCGCCCGCGCCGTGATAAGGACGCCGAGTTGCGAGTTGCGCCTGCGCCGCGTATAGTTCGCTTTCTTTGTAATCTTTGTTTGCATCGAGCGACGCTGCAGCACCACGCCGCGCCGCGTCAGAGCACCACGAATGAAACGTATCAAAACTATTTATAGAACTTTACAAATTCCCGTCGCTAACCCATTTCGCTGCCAGTATACGAACAATAATATTACGTAGGAAGACTGTAGGGAATCCGCTATATTATTTTTAAACTAGCTTCTGTCCACGACTTTGCCCGCGTGGAATTCGGTTATCGCATTCCCAAGGGAACTACGGATTTCCGGGATAAAAAGTAGCCTTTTGTCCTTTCTCGAAACTTCAACTATCTTCATATCAAATTTCATCAAAATCGGTCCAGTGGTTTTCACGTGATATGTGATCAAATAAACAGACAAACAGATAGGTAAAGAGATAAACAGACAATATATAGTAACGAATGATTATTTTCTATTATTATTTCTAAATTCCTTTTGTCATTTGATACTGATATTTTAGTTTATTTAATTTATATATAAGTATCTCTTTTATAAATACTGTATTGGGTAAGTTGCTACACCCATTGGGTAAAATTGTATTGATACCAATCTACTGACATGCAATGTACCATCTCTCATGTAAACATACAATTTATGGCAAATAAATAAAATGAAATGAAATGAAAAATGACAAACGGCAAAACATCTAAAAACTGTTGGAATGTGTTCTGTTATCGATTCTAAGTATCCCCAGCCAACTTTTTTTCAGATATCTTCCCAGACTTTCGACCCTCTTTAGCTTTATTATATGTATGTACATGTACTAGCCTCTGCCCGCGACTTGGGCCGCGTGGAATTCGTTTATTGCATTCCCGCGGGAACTATGCGTTTTTTCGGGATAAAATAAGCTAAGTACTTTATATCCAGAAAAAACGCATAGTTCGCGGGAAGATAGTTGGAGTCCCGAGAAAGATCCGGGGACTCCAACTGTCTTCATACCAAATTTCATCAATATAATATAAACAGACAAAAAATCTAAAAATGTTGGAATGTGTTCTGTTAACGATTTTAAGTAGGTGTCCCCAGCCAACTATTTTTCGAATATCTTTCCATGTGCAGACTTTCGACCATCTTTAGCTTTATTTTATTAGGTATATGTAATAAAATAATATATATTTACTAGCTGTCTGACCCCGCGGGCTTCGTACCGCCTTAGATTTTTTTTTGGTATGAAAATAGCTTACGTCCTATTCTCAGACCTACTGAACATGAACTCCAAATTTCATAAGAATTGGTCGAGCCGTTTCGGAGGAGTTTGGTTACAAACACTGTGACACGAGAATTTTATAGATTAGAAGAGATATTATATATATTTATAGATTGACAGTTTTTGATTAATTAAACTACCTACCTATAATAATGTTGTAGGTGATGTGTACTAATTACCTAATAGTATTTAGACAGCAACTATAGGTATATTAGAAGGTATGTAATGAATGTGTTGATACCGTGTTGTCGTTTGGCCATCGGTAAACAGAACTGTGTTCGTGATAAGCTAGTATCATTTGTAAACAATGCGCGTTGCTTGAACACATCGATTATGGGTACCTACTTTCTTTATAGTCTATTTCTAGTAAACTGACCTGGGGCCTCATTCAGGGTGCAAAAGGGATTTCTTCATTTGGAATCTATAGAACAGAATTAAGTAATAGGGTATTACACCATTTTTTTGAAATGTGGTTTAAAATTATCCTTACCTACCTATTTCGGATTGAATCACAAGATTTTTTATTTCGATTTTCTGAATGGGATAAATACCTTAAAAAGTTCTTTTAAATTTTCATTTTCAATTTTCGTGCTAAAAAGCAAGCCTGTGACGTCACTAGGATATAAATACATTGGTAGTGACCAAACAAGTGAAGTCAAAACTTAAAACGGTTACTTGTACCGCTTTGTTTACAGTAGAAGTGACGTCACAGTAGCTAACAATATGGCGCCTACCGTTTTGGGTCAGATTAAAAAACAACATTTTATAAATGTAATTAGGTATAAAATTATTAATGCAGTTTTATGATTAAAAGTCGATGTTTTGGGTAGCCTTTTTATATAATCTATCATAAATCAGTACTTCCCGATTTTTCCTTGAATGGTGTATAATACCCTATTGTCTAGTCTATAGATATTTAGGAAATGTCACGTACCTAGTCTACCTATGTTTTTTTTTGCTGTGTGGCAATTGCGCGGGTGGCGCATTTCTGCCAACTACCTTAAGTTAGTTCAATTTGAGCGCCGTGATGTTTTGACGTTCGTTCCCTATAATAGGTACATTCCCTATGAAATATTTATATTCGTGTCAACATCACCAGTCATCCAGTCAAAAAAACGAATCAAATGAAGTTTATCCTTATCTCAGTTATTGGTTTTATATTGAATACTTAAATCCTAGTACCAGTGTCGCAACAGCATGTCGCAGTTGGTTGCTTGACCCCCTTACACGTGCGGTTGCCGCGACCGAACGATTCATATCCATTACAGAAAACCTCTTATCATTAATGGAGCTGTCGATCATGTGCGGGCTTATTGGGAGATCGCATCATAATAAAATGTTCATCAACAAACAGTGCCATAACAATCCGAACGACCTATTCCATATTTAATCAATGCGCCACAAATTGCTTTAGTTGCAGTGGACTGCATTTTTATTGCTTTTATTTGTCTTCGTACTTATTCTTTTGCGTGTGGATGAACTTGAATACAGATTTATACAGAGCTCAGTTCGATTATGCCTTTACTTGTACTTAGTTAAATTTCTGCAATAAGTATATAACAGTGAGCTTTAAATTACAATAATATTCATTTAATTCTTTGACAGTCTTGCAATTTTTTGTCTCGACACTCATAGGTACTTCCTCTACCCACCCACTCGGTTATTTATATTGAAACTAGCTTATGCCCGCGACTTCGTCCGCGTGTGGAGTTAGGTTATAGCGTTTCCGTGTGATCCCGAACACGTTTTTTTTAATATCTTCCTCTTGAATCACTCTTATCTATTAAAAAAACCGCATCAAAATCCGTTACCTGGGGACACACACACATGGGCCATACACATATATACACACAGCTACACACCTCCCCCGCCTCTGGATTGCCTTAGTTGGCCGCCCAGAATGGAGCGCAGGAGCTATTATGCTTGAAAGGGTGGAAGTGCTCAATGTGCGTAATAAGGGGGAAACCCGCTCCGGGTTGCGCACGAGGCACGACCCGCGATGGTGAACCCGGAGCACACCTCTCCACACCCTTAGCTGCTTACTTCCAGTTGAGTCATCATTTTACACCACGTGTGGTGTTGGGTTGCTGTTCAGGGCGGGGCCCTCTACAGCGCTTTCTAAGGCAGCCTATTAAGATAGGACTGGTCCGGGGGCTATGCCTTCATGGCTTTATGTTGGACTTCTGCGTCGTGGTGGAGTCAATTGTTGGCCTTTCTGCGGCTTTGTGGTAACCTGGGATGTCAGGTGGGCTCTTGGGGCGGTGCGAGCTCCCTCGGTAGAGCTCGGGTGCGTCTATCAGGTGGCCTTCAGTGTTGCTCCCCCGCCAGCTCGCCGCCCGTGCGGTGGCCTGTATAGGGGGCCCACGAAGGTTATAGCCTCTTGGCTAGTGCGTAAGCGGCGTGTCACCGTCTGCCTTGCCTTCAATTTGTGAGATATTGATCAGGCAGATGTCCCGTTATCTCACTCCATAGCCTGATTTTCCAGTCCATACCTCCCATCCACATAGCCCACTCCAAGTCGCTTCCTTCTTCGGCATTAGTTTGGCGACTGGGGAAGGCTGTCCGCCAGTACAGCCTCATGTTGTATTGGGAGGACAGATCTCCACAGTTACGGCCATCTCACATTTCTAGTAAAAGGTACCAAAAGCCTCTTCATGTTGGCTTCGGCCCCATGTTTTTGGTTAAGTACCTATATAACTATAAGTGTTTAATGCCGTTGTCTAGCAATTCTAGCACCCATGGTAGGTTTGCTTGGTTTGGGGCTACGTCAATAATAATATGTGTGAAATATCCCAAAATATTTTATTTTATTAAACCGATATTCCTTATAGGGAAAAGCTCGCATTTGTATGCACATTGTTCCTTCTGTATCAAAATTTGTTTTTTTTTTACAATGAAGTGTTACCTACTTAGTTAATTCTTGAAAAAATTAGTACCTAGTTACCTAGGTAATTATGTAGGTACTTTAGTAGACTCAAATGATAAATCAACTTACTTATCGTAAAAAGCATAGGTAATTGCCGATATTACATTATCATATTCCACAGTGAGGTCATAGTCATGTGACTTTAAGTCCGGTAAGATCTGGTAAATTGAAGAGCGAAACTATATAGGTATATTAGGTAGGTACACAGATAAAAGCCCACGCCGGCCGTGGCTGATATTCGCTCACATGTTACTGTTAGTAGGTCCTTATCGACCTTATCGAAATCACTGCGCTACACAACTTTGTACTTAAAAGCGCTGGTCCAATTAAGCAATCATTGATCCACGGATTAGTGGATAACGCTATATCTTGTCGTTCCGCGGACATGTGCGGTGCGGCGCTCATTTATCTTCTTCGGGTCAAGACCGTAGTTTGATGTCTTGGCGGCGGCGGCTTGGTCAAGATAAGCATGGCATTGCTTCATTACGCAATCTGACCTTGCGACATTTCCAAGTAACGAGACACAATATTCAATGTTCAAAATGTGTAACTTTATTGTCCATGCATAGTGAGGATTGCCCTACACTTAAATGTAAAATGTCAAAAATGTGTCAATTCAAAAATTTCTTTTCAGTCAAGTTCATTAACAATTAAAAAAAACGGTTGTCTATAAAGTCGGTTAATGGGCGATAATTTTACGTGATAATGATAACGTCATAAGAAAACATTAATGAACAAGTATGTCCCATTACGTAGGACATACATCGCCATGGACATAGGTAGGTAGGTACATTGCGTCATGTTTTTTCGTGGGCGCAGCCGGCGTTCATCAATTTATAAGACGTTATCATATCAAAACACTAACATTTGACATCCAACCTCTTCATTTGTTCATTGCAAGGTCATGTGAAAAGTATTTGTACCTATTGTGCATTGTGCGGAACGACAGAAATAAACTTATTATTCATCAGTTCATCACACCTAGTACCTTCCACCCACCCACTCATTCTATCCAAAGCTGAATTGGAAAATTTACGGGCAAATAGGTACTTTTTTGTACACGCATCTAACTAGGTACTTCATTACCAACTTTAATCGGGTGAGCACTCCGGTAATATTTTTTGGAGAGTGCAGTTGCAGTGTGAAGATAAATATAAATACCTAATTAGAAGTGCTTAGTTAATCGGATAATTTAGAATTAAAAACATTAATGAGTATGCGTGTGTTCATCATGTTATTTAATGTAATGGTAGGTACTTGATGGATCTAATGGCATAGGTATATGCGGCCTGACGGATGAAACAACACTTGCTCATCTCCCCGTCACATCTTCGATCGAATCCTTTGTGATGCGCCTGCGCAGCGCTGTAATTGCGTAGGTACAAAAAGCTTCAATTTATTGTTCGAGACGCGGATTTAAATGTTAGAATTTCCGTCACGTTGCGACCTTGGAATCATACATATTGATTAAAACACTCTTGACGATCATAATGGCTCAAGTCAACGTATTTTTATTCCTTTTCGTCCTGAATAGGTACATAGGTTGAACCCCTATGTTCCAAATTTCATCCAAATCGTTAGAGCCTTTCCTGAGATCTCTACGCGGGACGAAGTCGCGGGCAACGGTTAGAGGTAATGTTCCATATTCAATTCATATTCATGCGAGTCAGACAATAAATATGATAATTTCTAGACATGTGACGGCTTTTTTGTTGCGATACTGATAGCCTCTCCTACAAACATGCTTCAGTATCAATCGGTAAAATCCCTGGAAAATTAAGTACCTAGCAGGTTGGAGGTATCTACAGCGAGTACAGCAACTTTAGCATTTTGTCTATAATTTTATCAGCTAACAAATGCAGAGCTGCTTACCGGTATGGACCAGTATAGCACTATTTTTGTGATAACGTAAACGGCTGACGTGCTAATCAAATCAAAGACGCGTGCTTTATTTTATATTAACGCGTAAACTTATTAGCTGTGCAGTGGAATTATGAGAATCAAATATTTTTATACTTAGGTACACTGTATACTTAAAGTTCGATTTACACAGGGTCAGTCTTTTCAAGTAGGTAAGTAGACGTAAATTGCTTGTTCACTGAGGGCTGTGGATACGAATATTATGTAGGTACTTGAGTTTTCTCGAAACCAGAAATGTATAGGTACGTCTACTGACTTGTAAATCTGACTCTGACAGAAGCAAAATTTAAACCACTAAGTAATACCTAACTAAATCTACAACAAAGTCAATGTTTGCAAATATAACTTTAAATTGGTCTTCGATACTTATGGTTGCAAAAAACTGCTCGAAATCGGACCTAGCATGGTCGTTGAATGCACCTTATAAATACGGTTTTCAGTTGTCAACAAGAATTTTTAAGGTGGTAGGTAACTATGCAACGTACAGATTCACGCGAATTAAAAATAAACTGTAATTAAATCTAAGATTTTTATTATTCTAGTGGATGGACACAAATTAGGTATTTTAAGTACTCTGACGAAATAAAATTCACTTTCTCCTTAGTTATTTAGCGAGATAGTAGGTGTTTCAGTTATTTCGGTATAGATAGGTAAGTATATATGTATTTTTTGGAGTGCGTACTTACCCGTCATTTCCTAAAGTGACATACGATATTTTCAACAGTTAACCCTGAGTGAGAATGTCTTTTCAAAGGTGAGCAGTTCGGGTACCATCCGAGAAAATATTCCACAAATTAAGAATTACTTAATTGCTTGAGTAATCTGAGTCGATAGAGTAAAAGATTGAAATGGGTTTGTCGCGTGTTGGCTCATTGTCGCACAGGTTACTGCCGTTGCAGGTGTGCCCAGGCAGAGTGCCAATCGATTACAATAAATACTACAGCGGCTCTGTGTCAAGGGTCGAACCTTTGAAAATATCACGCCATACAGGTAGTCAACGTGCTTTTGTTACTATTTTGAACAAATATTTAAAGACAATCTTATAGGCCCGCGGGTAAAAATATAAAATCGCAAAGCACGATGAAATTCTAATCGCCTCACAGCCTAGATAGGGCGGGAATGGGATTGTTTATGGTTAAAAAACTAAAAAAATTCAATGTACTTATGTCCGTTGTCCGTGTTTAACTCCAAAACTACCGATTGGATTGCAACAAAATTTGACTGGGGGTAGATTATAACACGGGTCAATATATAGGATACTTTTTATCCCGAAAAAACCGCATAGTTCCCTCGGGACCGATAATAACCGAATTCCATGCGGACGAAGTCGCGGGCAGAGGCTAGTATGACATTAAAAAAAATGACAAATACATCAAGCACCTTCTTTTTAGGGTTCCGGAGTCCACAAGGAACACTTATAGTTTCGCTAGGTCTGTCGTCCGTCCGTCCGTCCGCAGCATACTTAGCTCGGAGATGCTTAGTTCTAGAAAGCTGTAATTTGGCATGAATATACATATTAGTTACGCCGCCAAATTGGTACTTACAATAAAATTTAGGGTACCTCCCCTACTCGTATAGTGAGGATGTATTTTTTTTCTTGCGTACCCCTTGATGTTAGGTGTCGTTGGTAATATAATAAAGGTCTTGAAAAATATTGTGGGTTTGTTCAAACCATTTTTTGATTAAAGGATGCGTTTGTGAAATATTAAGCTTTAAAGTGATATTTTTTGTTAGAGTCGAGTGTCCCCGCCCCCCTGCCAGCTAAATAGTGGTTTTCGGATGGCTGAAAAAATTCACAGTGGAGGCATATATAATGTAGCTGAAAGGAAAACTATCACAGCTATGTAGGCTGTACAAGTTTCTGGGTCATGGTCGACCAACTTATAAAATGCGTACGGAAACGTAAAAAATCAATATACCTACCTAATGAAAATTACTAATATAACGTTGTAAGCTGTATAAAACAGTTTCTAATTGTTAAGTTATGGGCCTTATAAGTGATTTTAAATATCATTTCCAAATAGTAATTACCTATCGTAATGATAATTTAAAAACCGATGATTTTACTCGAGCGACCGGAGCGGCTTCGGGCGGGCACGTCATAACCGCAGCCTAGCCACAGATTAATAAATAGTGCCTAGCTAAGATACTAACATTAAGTCTAAGAAAGGTACTGTGGGCATCATCAACTTCGGAATCCTATACATTGCGCGTGTCCCGACACGCACTTGGCCGGTTTTTTTGTACATTTTGAGTCAATTAAATAGTTGTTTAAATTATAAATAGGCACCTAGTCTATATTTTTCTTTAGGTATACCTAATTTAGAAACTATCCAATAAGTGTTTATCAGTGGTATTACGCCATGATTTGCTAGAATAATTTTACGATCTTATGATGCGTTATTATTATTGTTAGGTAAAACACGTGGCCTCAGTTGATCAGTCGTTTGGTTGCTATCATAAACATTTTACAAATGTCAAGGTAAATATTTTGGACTTGACAAACTTGAGTTCCAATGTGCTATTTCTAAATATCTATTATGTAAACACTGTTGGTCTATTTACATATTATCTACACTCAGTCGTAATTTTGAGAAGGTATAACCGCAGCCGACAACCGATATTTAGCTCCCTAATTAATATACAATTGGTATAGTTCAGTTCAGTCAAAAAAAAATACAACACAGGAGCATCATTCGGAAAGCAAAGGGATTCTACAGGGAACGTCAAAACGTTACGGCGCTTTAATTGAACTTTAAATCTAGCTTGTTAGGGTTCCGAAGTCCACAAGGTAGGTACCCTTATAGTTTCGCCATGTCCGTCCGTCCGTCCGTCTGTCCGCACTATTGCTCGGAGATGCTTAGTTCTAGAAAGCTGTAATTTGGCATGAATATGCATATTAGTTACGCTGACAATGTGGTACAATAAAATTTTGAAATATATTTTTATATAGGGTACCGCCCCTACTCGTAAAGTGGGGATGTTTTTTTTTTCTTGCGTACCCCATGGTGCGGCATATCGTTGAATAGGTCTTAAAAAGATATTGTGGGTTTGTTCAAACAATTTTGTTAGGGTCACGTGTCCCCCACCCCCCCCCCTGGCAGCTAAATGGTGGTATTTGGATGGCTGAAAAAAATCACGGTTGTGGCATATATAACGTAGTTGAAAGGAAATCTATCACAGTTAAGAAGGCTGTACAAACTTACGAGTAATAGTCGACCAACTTATGATGATGATTTTTCTCGAGCGGCAGGGGCGTCGGCGGGCGGGCACGTCATACCACAGGCTAGCTACGATTATGCTCGTAGATGCTAATAAGTCTTAGAAAGGTACTGTGGGCATCGTCAACTTCGGAACCCTGTACTTTGCGCGTGGCCCGACACGCACTTGGCCGGTTTTTTTAAGTTCACTTTCAACTCCGTGCGTAACGTTTTGACGTTCCCGAAGTACCTATCTGCTGGTGGAACCGGTGGAAGCTACTGCACAGGACCGGTCTGAGTGGCGAGCCTTGGGGGGAGGCATGTCCAGCAGTGGACGTCTTTCGGCTGAAATGATGATAATGATGAAAGCCGGTCGCCCAGGTACTTGTAAGTTTATATAATCACAATTTTAGATCTTTATATATACTTACCGTCCCTAGTATTAAGACTTGTATTTTCATAAACATCAATCCGTCTGTTCCTGTACCTATATACCGATTTTTCCTTCAACTCCTCCTCCAGTCAGTGTGACCCAGTGTCACAACCAAACCGGAAATTTGTGTCATGGAGTGGTTTAATTGTTACAGGTATTAAGCACCAAAGCCAAAGGACAGCAACATGGCTGATTCAAAGATAGAAGGTAAATATACCTACCCATCATTTCAATTCGTAGGTTACACAATTATAATTTATTTTGTTTCACAAAATTGCTTATTATGTTTTTTTATTAGTAAATTTACAAAAACATTCACACTCGTAATTTCTAAATCAAAGTTCTGTGATTATTATTTCTAACCATTTAGAAACGTAAGTAGGTACTTACTTTCGAGTGAGATAATGACTTTGAATGAACCTTTTTAAAATTGAAATGTGCAGGTACCTACGATACTAATAATAAACACAAACGTCACAAATGGCTTGTCAGATCAAAATTTATTTACAACTACAACTATTTTTTATTTAATTTAATACAGAATATCGAAATCTTTTGTTTAAATCATCTTGACAATGTGACAGTTCATCGTTCGCTTGGATTCTTTTAAAAGTGAATATTCCAGGCCGCAGAAAAATATGGTATCTTTGTGATAAGGAGAACGCGGCAATAAACTATGTGTGACCGTGTTACCGACCGCAGGCCCAGTAAGATTATGAAATGTGCGTAACTAAGTATAAGATGTATGTTACGAAATAATTGTGTTTTTACTGACAGATAACCCTAAAATATTGTCCGGGCCCGTCCTGACCAACTCGCCCAATGCCGTCCTGAACAAGACGCTGCTGGGGCGGTACACCGACCTGCCGCTGCCGGCCGACAAGATCCTCGTCACCTACATCTGGATCGACGGCACGGGCGAACACCTGCGGTGCAAAGATCGTACCCTAAACTTCATACCGAAAGTGCCAAAAGGTTAGATTTGAAAACTTTGATCTTACGACCCACAACCAATTTAATCATATTTAATTATATCTTGCAGCCCTACTACTATGATACTTTCCTTTCGATTTGGTACTGGTTGGCCACATGCTGGCGTAATACTTAAATAGATACTTACGCTCAAGTCGTGTAGTAAGTAACCACGATCGTTTTGGTGCGCATGTGTTTATTCGCGGAATTAGGTCTGTGCATTAATCGACGGTAATTCTACATAACATCTGTCCGCAATACATCCTCATTAACAATTGTAATTAGTAGGTTCGCAGTAAAATGTGCGGCCTTCAACGACCACACTTGGTAGGTACTAGAACGTAAACAAACAACAAATAAAAATATGTTATTATTGCGTGGCAGTTTAAGTAGAAATACTGGTCGGAAACTGCGACACACGGTCGGCATTAAATAATAAGTATAAAACAACGACATCGAGTTCTTAGGTGGAATGTGACGGGCTCTACTGTGTTTGCCACTTTGTTTGAAACAAATTACCTATACTTTATATTTCTGAATGCCACTAAAACAAAGTGCAATTGGTTTAAAAATAAGGTTTAAAATGTTCCATTGACTTCTATTGTATTATTGACATTTGAAATAAATAGTAACTGTCACTATCTCATTATTGACGTGGAAAAAAACCATACAGACGAATTTAGAACCTCCTCCTTTTTTCAAAGTCGGTTATGACGATTGGTTTGAAGCTAATTGCCGAAGACAATTGCCACAAAATGCGCAATTTGTTTGGATTCGAACAATGGGAAAAATATCGCGATTGGTTTGGACTGGGAAAATGAAGTGGCAAATGCAATACAGCGGCAGTAATTGAAACGCATGTGGAGTTAAATTACAATGGATTCCTGTGGACGCAAAGTTCGCCGTAATTGAACAGTGCCCCAATAACTGCCGCAGAATATCAATTTGCTGAATAATTTACGAGTAGCTAACTAATCTAAAAAGTACCTACCTATCTATGTATAAGCGTAATTTATATTGTACGTAATTTAACATCTTGTAGATAAACTGGCGAGAGTATTAGAACAGCTGAATGAAACATACGAAACTGAAGCACTTAGAAATTTGAAATGGACGCACGCTAATCTACATGATCCGCCATTTTTCTTTCCGAAGGATCTAGAAAATGTGTTTGAAGTCCGCTGCAAGCTGCGAGAACTTGAAAATAGGGATAGCTTTGATGAAAACTTAAAAGGTTTCTCGTTAACATTGGATGTGCTTCTCATTCGTAGAATCGTTAGGTGGCTCGGTAGACTCAATCATAATTTACTTAGACTTGCTGGTTGTATGCATAAACAACACTTATATTTCCACAACATGTCAATTTTAGTTCATGCATTAGTTGACATGCTTATTGATAATTCAAGGTATTTATTTCACTTAACTTACGTAAATTAAATAGGAAGCACCTTTACTAAAAAGATTGAATTCAAGCGGTATCTATCGTTGTTGTATGTAGATATAAGTAGTGGCCATACTTGGGCCATACGGTGTAGACGTCTTGAGTATCGACCTAATTGTATAATTTACAACTAAGTAGGTACATGTTTTATCACACAATATAATCTAGAGATAATTTTTAATGTTGTTGTTTTTAGCTACAAAATAAGTACCTATTTAAGGCTTATGCGATCATTGATTTGATTACAGATTTGCCGGTGTGGAATTTCGACGGTAGCTCCACTGGCCAGTCCGACGGGCACAATTCGGACACATTCCTGGTTCCTCGCGCCATTTACAAAGACCCCTTCCGCAGAGGCAACCATTTGCTGGTCATGTGCGACACATTCAAATACAACATGGAGCCCACAGGTAAACTTCCTATCAAATTACTAATGTTTAATTACCTATGTTGCACTTGGTCTTATATTGGACTCGTTTAATCTGGACCTTTTTTCAGAAACCAACAACCGTCTCAAATGTCAAGAGGCGTACGACAAATGCGAAGACGAGGAGCCGTGGTTTGGTATCGAACAGGAGTACATTCTACTGGACGCTGATCTCAGGCCCTTTGGCTGGCCCCCAGGCGGTTTCCCCCCACCGCAGGGACCCTACTACTGCGGAGTCGGTGCCAACAAAGTGTTCGCCAGGGATCTCGTCGATTCCCATTACAGGTTAGCGATCATGGACACTTTGCCTTGTCGCTTTTGTTAAAAGTTCATAGCTTTTACAAAATACAGACCAAGTGCCTATCAATAAATGTTTCCTGTTATGTAAGACGACGAACCTTGGCCGTAGGTGCTGTCTTTATGCCGGTGTCCCGATCTCCGGCACCAATGCCGAGGTGATGCCGTCTCAGTGGGAGTTCCAAGTGGGCCCCTCGGTCGGCGTGAGCGCGGGCGACGACCTGTGGGTCGCGCGCTACATCCTCCACCGACTGGCCGAGGAGTACGGTGTCATTGTCACCTTCGACCCGAAGCCTGTGCAGGACTGGAACGGCTCTGGAGCACACACTAACTTCTCCACAAAGAAAATGAGAGATGACAACGGCATCATGTAAGTATGGATCATCAAAAGAAAGTCACATCCTCCGATTTCTCTCTCCATTAAAATGTTATGCCTGGGCGACCGAGCTTTGCTCGGTTGAAAATGCTAAAAACGAATTTTCCCAGATATGAGACCTAGCTAGATCGATTTCTGACCCCTGTAAGCCCCTATATTCCAAATTTCATCGAAATGGTTAGAGCTGTTTTCGAGAACGCGTTTACAAATATACACGGTGGGTCAGAAAATATGGCAAATAATTAACCCACAGTATCGGCTATCGATTCTAAGTATACTGGTCTTAAATTTTTTTCGAGTTGGTAAAAAAAAACATTTTGTATAGGATTCAGGCGTCGCTCACACAACCAATCCCATATACAATGTTTTTTTTACCAACTCGAAAAAAAATAAAGACCTATACAATATACTTAGAATGGATAGCCGATACGGTGGGTTAATTATTTGCCATATTTTCTGACCCACCGTGTATATATATACATAGGTATATATTTATATATATACAAATATTTCTCGTTTAATAGTATGTATATAATATAGGATAAATGGGTACAAAATTCAAGTACTTTAATATTCGACAGCCCATAGGTACTTTAGCCCAAGTAAACCTAATAAATAAAGACTAAATAATAGTCGAATATTTTCAGTGAAATCGAGAAGGCGATAGACAAGCTGTCGAAAGTACACATGAAGCACATCAAGGTGTACGACCCGCGCGGTGGGAAGGACAACGAGAGACGGCTGACCGGCCTCCACGAAACTGCCAGTATTAACGACTTCAGCGCGGGTATGTGTATCTTCTTGGGATAGTCATCAATTAGATTGAAAGGCTTCACAGTTTGTTATGAGATGATTGTTCTGTGAAGGTGTGGCGAGCCGCGGCTGCAGCATCCGGATACCGCGCGCAGTGGCGGAGGACAAGAAGGGTTATCTCGAGGACCGGCGGCCGGCGTCCAACTGCGACCCCTACTCGGTGATCGACGCCCTGATGCGCACGTGCATCCTGAACGAATAGCGGCGGAGCGCCGACGCCCGCGCCCACGCCGCCACCGCCGACCGACCGCCGTCCACAAGCCTCACGACACGCGGCGACGCCCACCAAGTTCACGGCGCCAAGAACTTGGCGTTATGTAATCTCATGCGCACCAAGTGATAAGTTTTAAACGATGGCCATAATCATGTCAGTATTTGATGCCTTTTCGCGCGTAAGGTAGATTTTACACGTATTACACTTATTACTTAGTATATTAATGTCAAAACGCATAATAAACATACTTGAATTATTACACGTTTCCTAAGCAAAGTAGGCGATGGAATTGATTTGTAACGATAAGAACAAACTTTGAACATAAAGCTTGCGAGGTTTCTGTACACATGGTCGTGAACTGATGTTTCTAAAATGGCGGATAAGTGATAGTGGTAGTGCGTAACAAAGGACCACATTTTATTGAAAGATATTATACATTTTATTAAAGAGAATATTTTACGAATATTACGTGATATTTAAAATTAATCGTTACTTTGATGTTTAATAGTTAAGTTGTATACAAGTAATCATTATTTCTAACATGTTCATTTACACATTTATACATACATATAACATTGAGAATTAGTTAAGTGAAAAGTTAATTGAATAAACGACTGTCGGGTGATAATTACCTACGGCGTCCGCTGTGTCTGGTTGTAACTGGCACTCGCCGTAGGCCTGTTCCCGTGAGCCCCGCTGTAGTAGTCCTCACCGGCACGAACTCGTGCACGTTTTAGTTTAGTTTCACTCAAAACAGTCAGCAAAAAAAATAGTTACTCCTACCTATCTCATTTAGATAATTCTTAACCCATTTGAGGACTTCTAACGCCCGGTTCCTATATCCAAACAACGCCTCGTTTTGCCTACGGACGGTTAAAATTTGACATATTCTCTATGGAACAAATGTCAAAAATCAACCGTCCGTAGGCAAAACGAGGCGTTTCGTGGATATAGGAACCGGGCCTAAGACAAAATATAGAGTTACTAGCTGACCCCGCGAACTTCGTACCACCTTAGTTTTTTTTTGTATGAAAAATAGCTTACGTCTTCTCAGAACTACTGAACATACACTCCAAATTTCATAAGAATCGGTCGAGCCGTTTCGGAGGAGTTTGGTTACAAACACTGACACGATAATTTTATATATTAGAAGATTAGCTGAAACATTACATACTTCACTTAGTATGAAACCGACACCAGAGTACATTCGTATGAAGCACAACATTGATTCTTGTGTTTAAGTATCTAGGGGTATAGAAAATTATTGATAGTCCTTATTTCAAATTATATAAATGTATAGCATGCGGCTACTAAAATAAAATAAATTTAAGGCATGACATGATTTCACAAGTTTCTTTTCTAATTATATTTTAATATTCATGCGAAAGAGATGTTAGTCGAGCAAATAAACGATACTTTGTTGTATATTTGATCTCATTGGTTTTCATTTGACTACCACCTAGGTCCCTATAATCTGATGGCTCTTGAAGTAATTGATTATTTATTTATAGATGGATGAGTTTGGATATTTCTTACACAATCACAGTAACGATTGAGAACTTAGCCCTCAAACGGCTAAACCAATTTGGATGGGAACACGGATACTCCTTAATATTCTATGACAGTTTAATCCGATAAATCAAATGTCAGCATAAAATAAAAGACAGACTTCTGTTTCTTTTTATTTACATATAACATTCAATCTCTAAAACGACATTTTTTTCAACGACAGTATTTTTCAACGTTTAATTAATGTTAATTCGTTCAACTGCCGGCATGCATCTCACGTATCAGTTTTTTCTTTATACTTATTTAGTTAAATAGTTCATATTTTTTTATTATATTGGTCAAAACGGCGCAAAGACTACCTAACAATGAAAGAGTGCATATTATATTTTGACGATGGAATTTGGCTAGAAGTACATTTCGTAAATATGACAAATCAACACTGATGCTGGACGCTGGTGACTTATACCACACAAAAAAAGTGATCACGTATTGAATTAAATATTCTGTGGTATTTATCACAATTCATCATTGTGTGATTCATCGTCAGTTCTGATTCTTAGGCTGCGGGTTCTGAAGTGATGTGTATTGACAAGAAACTAGACTACTAAAAACCTAGTCATTTATTAAATTTTTATGGTATTTAATTAGTATCAGCTATCGTTTCTAAGCATGTATACTAGGTTTTGAATTTTTTTCGAGTTAGTAAAAAAGAATTTGTATGGCCCAGTATGAGATTGCTGGTGTGAGCGATGCCTGAATCCCATACATTTTTTTAATAGCCTATTTCATGTCCCACTGCTGGGCAAAGGCCTCCTCTCTTATCTTCCATTGTTCTCGGTTCTCAGCATGCTGTTTCCAGCTTGCTTCGAACTTATCGAGGTCGTCCCGCCATGTCCTCTTCGGTCTGCGTCTGCTCCTATGCTATGGCCATCCATCGGGATCCAATCTGAGAGCCTTTTGGCCCACCGATCCGGATGCATACACTGACCGCAGCATACCGGCAGACTTGTGTTTCTAATGCGGTCAGTTCTTCGAACACCCAGAATGCTACGCTCCATAGCTCGTTGGCAAACCTTGAGTTTGGACTTTTGTGCTTCTGTAAGAGACCAATTTTTTTTTAACTCAAAAAAAAAAACCTAGTAAACATGCTTAGAATCTGAATATGTGGGTATATGTGGGGTGGGTGGGTGTGTGTGGGTATGTGGGTGTCGTCACAACGTTTTTCTTGACCGCGTATAAATACTAACATACATACATAGAGTACTAAAGTCATAATTCTTCTTTCGGCCTTGCCTTAGTCCGGTAAAAATAGGTAGGTACTGGGGGTGATTAAAGAAGCAAAATGGTGGAAAAAAAATGGTTATATGTATTCATGGTCTTTAACACTTGTCCGGTTGAACTTGAGTTCTTAGAGGTATGTCCATATTTATTTTTCTATATAACTATGTGTATTTTCATAAGTTTATATTGAAGTTTATAAAGCAAATCACCTTGTATTAAACATAGACCCAATGTACAATGCAACGTAGACTCAAAAAAGTAAAAGAACATTTACGTTAACTTTGCGATAAATAGACATAAAACATGCATTTTCGTTATTGTAAGAAAAATAGATGCTAATGATCAAGCAACTAATGCTCGTGATAAAGCGGCGAGGTGGAAGATCGGGTATATTATTATGAGGCTCACAGGCGCTACCCGTCGATGAACAATGAAAAGCCCCGCAGTTTTCCTTAGGTAAACTTAAACTAGCTTTTCAAAAATAGTAGTAACTAGAAGTATCTTGAACGCCCATGGGGGTACTTCACATAGTAGGTGAAACATACACGGATAAAAATAATGCCCATCAAGGGCCTCAATCTAAACGTGCCTCATATGTTGGGAAGGCTTTTACATATAAAAAACATTTATATCATAACTTCAATAAACTTGTCATAATAGTCTGTTTATTTAAAATATAGGACAGAGTATAAATATGTCCCAGTAAAAGATATCTAGTTCACTTGATCCAAAAGAACTATAAAGTATCATTATTATAAACTAGACTATTAAAATCGTTACTATGATGGGACGTTTGATTCTAAATACCCTAAGTATGTGTTGTTTATTCCGCCACAGAAGTCGCGCCTACCTTGCTAGCTTCTGAGCTAGAAAGGTAGGCGCGACTTCTGCGTGTGTTACGGCGACATCATCGACTGTCGTTTAACGCCCGGTTCCTATATTCAAAAAAATGCCTCGTTTTGGCTATGGTTAAGAAAACAAGGTCTGCCGATCCGGGTTACGTGTCACCGTGACGTCAAAGTCGAGTTGTCACTTAATTGCAATAAAACAATAATGAAGGAAATATTTTCTGACGTTATAATGCAAAATAAATTATTTACGCATTACAATTGTCATTTAATAATTATAATAATTAATAACTCAATGAAACACTCACAGGATACTTGGGGGTCGGGGATTATTTTAATACACCACTTGCAACACACAACAGTGCGAATGACGTTAGGGTGACACCCACACACTACTACAGAATTCCGGACTGTCATACCTGGCGAAATATATTATTGTATCATGGTTTTGGCTACGGATTGTTAAAATTTGTCATTTGCTCCCTAGATAATCTGACAAATTTTAACCGTCCGTAGCCAAAAAGAGGCGTTTTGTGAATGTAGGAACCGGGCCTAAGTCTGCGACACCTCTATCGACGTACTGCCATGTGAGAAAATATGAAACGGTTTGAAAGATTCAAATTGTTACTTAGAGCGTATTTAAATACTACTAGAGATTACATGTAGGTACATATTTATTAACAAATGTATTATATTTTTACACTTCGCTGTATAAAATACCCTCGGTCAGTGATAAGGTTCCTTAAGGTAGAACTAAATTACGTTTCATGTTTGAGGTCTAAAGAAATGATCTCAGCTGTTTAAGGTACTACTAATCTTATACATAAAGTTTAGAAACATAATGTATTGATCTATATTCCGTATTAACTATGGATTTGTGAAATGACAATACGATTACTTTAAACAATGAAAGCAGTATTTATCTTAGTTACTTCACATACATTATATGTTGACGGTATTATCTACAGAAGGAAAATAAAGTAAATTATGACATTTAATCGCCCGTAGAGATCTTCTACTATCTAAAGTCCCGCGTCTTCACATTTCAAAACGGTTCAATGTATTTAAAAAGCACCACCAGCACTTGTGTGCGTGCTGAGACAACCATCAACTATGCGTTGAGTGTTGGTGGTGCTTTTTAAATAATAATAAAAATATGAAGCGTTTTGAAAGTGAAGGCGCGGAACTTTAGATAGTAGAAGATCTCTAGATATTATTAATATTGCCGCATATGAGAAGTCATAAATATATAGCTTTATTGATTGTTTAGTATAAGCACCAATGGTAAGAGAAGCAAATTAATCCTTCATTGTAGCGATTGGTCAGTTCAGCTTTGAATTAGTGGCGAGACATGTAAAAAAAGGAAGCTAGCATCCGTGCCACTTGTTACATATTGCACCTAGCCCACTCATAATAAAATAATCATATTAAAGACCTTCCTTTCACACTATAAAGTAATATAATATATGCCTACTATACTCGTTAACACTTCGTAACAATTTGAATTTTGAATATAAGAATAAGTACATTTGTTGTTTTTATGTATAGGTAAGTGGTACGCGATTTTCTTATTTTATTTTACAGTACACGTACAGTAGTTGATATAATAGATTTAATCCTTTTTTTATTTATGATTGATGCAAATAAAATAAATATTCCTAAATTGTACCTATGTACATAATACACTTAATCAATTACATCAATAACACACCTTTAAAATCAACAATAATAATTACTACCTTTACGTGTACAATAGTTTAACTCCTGCTTCTACGGTCACTGCTTAGGAAACATCATAACAAGCGATACAAAGTATTAAAAATATTGTTCAGAACAAATTCAGTACTGTGAGTAGTTAGACGATATTATTTCGCTCTGGATAGTGCATGGTCGAGCTACCCAGCAGTGACAGGTGCCAGACTATATCACTAAGCTCGATAATGTAGTATTTAAGACGACTAATCCCTGGTTCCTAATAATCCACAACACATCGATTCAATTACACTTTAGTATGTAGCCAATGAGATAATTGCTGATAACTCGGACAATCCGTTTTTTTTACTCTTAAATACAGTATAGGAGCCAGAGGTTACCGTAGGTTACACGTCGTGCCCAACGCTTTTAATTTGTTAAATCTAATAGAAATACGGGAACGAGGATAAATTCAAAGTTCCATTTTTAAATTCGTTCACAGTTCACTAACGTCGAAGAGAACTATTGACACTGTCCGAACACTGGAGAAGGGGGTCTAATCGGCGAGGGTGGGAGTTTTTCAACAGCAGTTACCTTACCATACCTGCATGTCGTTGGGAAGCAAGCTGTTTTTAAAATGGAAGTTTGAAGCAATACGCATTTTATGCACCAAATTGATTAACTTAAAAGTTCGTTTCCGTAAGTATAGCGACGAGGTAGCCTGCTTCTGCAGTTGTAAAGTATTCGCTGTTCGAACCGCAGACGGTAGTGGGGCCGCGTTTGTAGGTCCTTTATCCAGATCTCGAGTAGGAGTTCTATTTTCAACGAAGATGTCATATGTTAAGTCGAATTAGGTGTGTTTAAGGGGTCAATTTTGAGAGAAAATTAGTTCTCTTCTCAATGGAGAAATGTCATAAAACGAACCTCTTGAGATCGATCAGCTTTCGACTATTTTCTTGTCAAAGAAAGGTACAGTTAGATTGAGCGAGAAGAAGAGATAATATTAAGGCTCGCGATCGGCGACGGTGGTAAGCGTTTTACTAATACGTTGCGCACATCAATCGACCGCTGTGCGGTAAACGTCACGACCGTGCAATGTGTTGCGAAAACGCTAGCCGCCACCGCCGGTCGCTCGAAGTTGCGATCACATAACGGAACAGTCAGCGAAAAATTTTCAATACATATATTATTCTCGTACTCGCCAGTTAGAAAAGTCTATTGGCCATTGAGTGCGAGTTCGATATCAAGTCTAAATGAATAAGTACGAGTGAGCTCCTACTTGAGTCGGCGGACGCTAGTCTAGGTGAGGAATGATATCCTCGAAGTACTCCGTTAGTTAATTGTCGGGGGAGGCGGGGGGCGGGGACGCCGCGTCGCGGTTGGCGTAGCGCGCGCAGTTGTCGATGACCACGCACGCGAGGTCCTTGATCAGCTCGTACGGCGCCGCGTGGTTCAGGAGGTCCACGAGCAGCTTCAGGCCGCCCTCGGCCTCCACCAGCCCGCAGTACTTGTCCGCTGCAAGTTGATAACGATCGGTCAAATCACGACTCCAGCTGCAACTTTGACAGCCCTAAATAAATAAAAACAACCGGCCAAGAGCGAGTCGGACTCACTTATATATGAAGGGTTTCGTAGCTACCGAAATCATCCCACATCTCGAAAACTACGAGACCAATTTTGTTCAAACCAATTTTCGTTTGAAGGTTTTGTTGACTTTCTATACTTCAGATATTTTTTTAAATTTTTCACTGCATAGTTAAAAGTTACAGCTGGACACTTTAGAAGCTGATATGTCTCAAAATATTGGCATAATTAAAACGGTGCACGTGCAGCATGCTCAGGATGGGCTCGAACGAGCGGCAGTTGACGTTCCGCTCGGCGGTGAGGCCCCGCCGCTCCGGCACACGAGTAGACACTCACGGTAGACGGTGGTGAGGTTGGCGAGCGCCCACACGGCCCAGTGCTGGCACTGCGGCGTGTGGTGCGCGTGCAGCAGGCTCAGGATGGGCTCGAACGAGCGGTAGTTGATGTTCCGCACGGCGGTGAGGCCCCGCCGCTCCGGCACACGAGTAGACACTCACGGTAGACGGTGGTGAGGTTGGCGAGCGCCCACACGGCCCAGTGCTGGCACTGCGGCGTGTGGTGCGCGTGCAGCAGGCTCAGGATGGGCTCGAACGAGCGGTAGTTGATGTTCCGCACGGCGGTGAGGCCCCGCCGCTCCGGCACACGAGTAGACACTCACGGTACACGGTGGTGAGGTTGGCGAGCGCCCACACGGCCCAGTGCTGGCACTGCGGCGTGTGGTGCGCGTGCAGCAGGCTCAGGATGGGCTCGAACGAGCGGTAGTTGATGTTCCGCACGGCGGTGAGGCCCCGCCGCTCCGGCACACGAGTAGACACTCACGGTACACGGTGGTGAGGTTGGCGAGCGCCCACACGGCCCAGTGCTGGCACTGCGGCGTGTGGTGCGCGTGCAGCAGGCTCAGGATGGGCTCGAACGAGCGGTAGTTGATGTTCCGCACGGCGGTGAGGCCCCGCCGCTCCGGCACACGAGTAGACACTCACGGTAGACGGTGGTGAGGTTGGCGAGCGCCCACACGGCCCAGTGCTGGCACTGCGGCGTGTGGTGCGCGTGCAGCAGGCTCAGGATGGGCTCGAACGAGCGGTAGTTGATGTTCCGCACGGCGGTGAGGCCCCGCCGCTCCGGCACACGAGTAGACACTCACGGTACACGGTGGTGAGGTTGGCGAGCGCCCACACGGCCCAGTGCTGGCACTGCGGCGTGTGGTGCGCGTGCAGCAGGCTCAGGATGGGCTCGAACGAGCGGTAGTTGATGTTCCGCTCGGCGGTGAGGCCCCGCCGCTCCGGCACACGAGTAGACACTCACGGTAGACGGTGGTGAGGTTGGCGAGCGCCCACACGGCCCAGTGCTGGCACTGCGGCGTGTGGTGCGCGTGCAGCAGGCTCAGGATGGGCTCGAACGAGCGGTAGTTGATGTTCCGCACGGCGGTGAGGCCCCGCCGCTCCGGCACACGAGTAGACACTCACGGTAGACGGTGGTGAGGTTGGCGAGCGCCCACACGGCCCAGTGCTGGCACTGCGGCGTGTGGTGCGCGTGCAGCAGGCTCAGGATGGGCTCGAACGAGCGGTAGTTGATGTTCCGCACGGCGGTGAGGCCCCGCCGCTCCGGCACACGAGTAGACACTCACGGTACACGGTGGTGAGGTTGGCGAGCGCCCACACGGCCCAGTGCTGGCACTGCGGCGTGTGGTGCGCGTGCAGCAGGCTCAGGATGGGCTCGAACGAGCGGTAGTTGATGTTCCGCACGGCGGTGAGGCCCCGCCGCTCCGGCACACGAGTAGACACTCACGGTACACGGTGGTGAGGTTGGCGAGCGCCCACACGGCCCAGTGCTGGCACTGCGGCGTGTGGTGCGCGTGCAGCAGGCTCAGGATGGGCTCGAACGAGCGGTAGTTGATGTTCCGCACGGCGGTGAGGCCCCGCCGCTCCGGCACACGAGTAGACACTCACGGTACACGGTGGTGAGGTTGGCGAGCGCCCACACGGCCCAGTGCTGGCACTGCGGCGTGTGGTGCGCGTGCAGCAGGCTCAGGATGGGCTCGAACGAGCGGTAGTTGATGTTCCGCACGGCGGTGAGGCCCCGCCGCTCCGGCACACGAGTAGACACTCACGGTAGACGGTGGTGAGGTTGGCGAGCGCCCACACGGCCCAGTGCTGGCACTGCGGCGTGTGGTGCGCGTGCAGCAGGCTCAGGATGGGCTCGAACGAGCGGTAGTTGATGTTCCGCACGGCGGTGAGGCCCCGCCGCTCCGGCACACGAGTAGACACTCACGGTACACGGTGGTGAGGTTGGCGAGCGCCCACACGGCCCAGTGCTGGCACTGCGGCGTGTGGTGCGCGTGCAGCAGGCTCAGGATGGGCTCGAACGAGCGGTAGTTGATGTTCCGCTCGGCGGTGAGGCCCCGCCGCTCCGGCACACGAGTAGACACTCACGGTAGACGGTGGTGAGGTTGGCGAGCGCCCACACGGCCCAGTGCTGGCACTGCGGCGTGTGGTGCGCGTGCAGCAGGCTCAGGATGGGCTCGAACGAGCGGTAGTTGATGTTCCGCACGGCGGTGAGGCCCCGCCGCTCCGGCACACGAGTAGACACTCACGGTAGACGGTGGTGAGGTTGGCGAGCGCCCACACGGCCCAGTGCTGGCACTGCGGCGTGTGGTGCGCGTGCAGCAGGCTCAGGATGGGCTCGAACGAGCGGTAGTTGATGTTCCGCACGGCGGTGAGGCCCCGCCGCTCCGGCACACGAGTAGACACTCACGGTACACGGTGGTGAGGTTGGCGAGCGCCCACACGGCCCAGTGCTGGCACTGCGGCGTGTGGTGCGCGTGCAGCAGGCTCAGGATGGGCTCGAACGAGCGGTAGTTGATGTTCCGCACGGCGGTGAGGCCCCGCCGCTCCGGCACACGAGTAGACACTCACGGTACACGGTGGTGAGGTTGGCGAGCGCCCACACGGCCCAGTGCTGGCACTGCGGCGTGTGGTGCGCGTGCAGCAGGCTCAGGATGGGCTCGAACGAGCGGTAGTTGATGTTCCGCACG
Organism: Aethes cnicana; assembly: GCA_963971205.1. NCBI lineage: Eukaryota > Metazoa > Arthropoda > Insecta > Lepidoptera > Tortricidae > Aethes > Aethes cnicana. The sequence continues at coordinate 8,043,075 of OZ020272.1, forward strand.
GCGGTGAGGCCCCGCCGCTCCGGCACACGAGTAGACACTCACGGTACACGGTGGTGAGGTTGGCGAGCGCCCACACGGCCCAGTGCTGGCACTGCGGCGTGTGGTGCGCGTGCAGCAGGCTCAGGATGGGCTCGAACGAGCGGTAGTTGATGTTCCGCTCGGCGGTGAGGCCCCGCCGCTCCGGCACACGAGTAGACACTCACGGTAGACGGTGGTGAGGTTGGCGAGCGCCCACACGGCCCAGTGCTGGCACTGCGGCGTGTGGTGCGCGTGCAGCAGGCTCAGGATGGGCTCGAACGAGCGGTAGTTGATGTTCCGCACGGCGGTGAGGCCCCGCCGCTCCGGCACACGAGTAGACACTCACGGTACACGGTGGTGAGGTTGGCGAGCGCCCACACGGCCCAGTGCTGGCACTGCGGCGTGTGGTGCGCGTGCAGCAGGCTCAGGATGGGCTCGAACGAGCGGTAGTTGATGTTCCGCACGGCGGTGAGGCCCCGCCGCTCCGGCACACGAGTAGACACTCACGGTACACGGTGGTGAGGTTGGCGAGCGCCCACACGGCCCAGTGCTGGCACTGCGGCGTGTGGTGCGCGTGCAGCAGGCTCAGGATGGGCTCGAACGAGCGGTAGTTGATGTTCCGCACGGCGGTGAGGCCCCGCCGCTCCGGCACACGAGTAGACACTCACGGTACACGGTGGTGAGGTTGGCGAGCGCCCACACGGCCCAGTGCTGGCACTGCGGCGTGTGGTGCGCGTGCAGCAGGCTCAGGATGGGCTCGAACGAGCGGTAGTTGATGTTCCGCTCGGCGGTGAGGCCCCGCCGCTCCGGCACACGAGTAGACACTCACGGTAGACGGTGGTGAGGTTGGCGAGCGCCCACACGGCCCAGTGCTGGCACTGCGGCGTGTGGTGCGCGTGCAGCAGGCTCAGGATGGGCTCGAACGAGCGGTAGTTGATGTTCCGCACGGCGGTGAGGCCCCGCCGCTCCGGCACACGAGTAGACACTCACGGTACACGGTGGTGAGGTTGGCGAGCGCCCACACGGCCCAGTGCTGGCACTGCGGCGTGTGGTGCGCGTGCAGCAGGCTCAGGATGGGCTCGAACGAGCGGTAGTTGATGTTCCGCACGGCGGTGAGGCCCCGCCGCTCCGGCACACGAGTAGACACTCACGGTACACGGTGGTGAGGTTGGCGAGCGCCCACACGGCCCAGTGCTGGCACTGCGGCGTGTGGTGCGCGTGCAGGCGCTCAGGATGGGCTCGAACGAGCGGTAGTTGATGTTCCGCTCGGCGGTGAGGCCCCGCCGCTCCGGCACACGAGTAGACACTCACGGTACACGGTGGTGAGGTTGGCGAGCGCCCACACGGCCCAGTGCTGGCACTGCGGCGTGTGGTGCGCGTGCAGGCGCTCAGGATGGGCTCGAACGAGCGGTAGTTGATGTTCCGCACGGCGGTGAGGCCCCGCCGCTCCGGCACACGAGTAGACACTCACGGTACACGGTGGTGAGGTTGGCGAGCGCCCACACGGCCCAGTGCTGGCACTGCGGCGTGTGGTGCGCGTGCAGCAGGCTCAGGATGGGCTCGAACGAGCGGTAGTTGATGTTCCGCTCGGCGGTGAGGTCCCAGCGCTCGACGGCGGCGGCCACCCGCTGCAGCACGGCGTCCCGCGCGGGCTCCTCCACCGTCCACGCCGCCGGCCCGTCCGACGCCATGTGCGCGAGCACGCCCGCCGCGTTGTAGCTCACCTACAACCAAAAATCTATTACCACAGGGAAACCAGGAATTGTCGAGCCAGATAAAAGTCAAGTTAAAGTTCGTGAATCTTTGGTGTACATCCCGTATCCAGCACATTCTGAACCGATTTGGATGATAATATATCGGAATCACTAAGGGATCGGGGGATCTTTCATCTTCTAAAGTCTTTCGATCATTTAAGCTTTCAACGCTAACTTTTTTCACAAGTTAATGTTAGGATAACTTTAATAAAAACGTCTTATAATAGTAGAGTGTTTACCAAGGGACTAAAAGAAGCCATTATGACACGTTTGGCCAGAAGCAAGGTCTTACAGCACACGTACGGGAATAAATCTGATAACCGTAAATATTATATATTTTGGTGCAAAAAAAGCCAATTTACTAATACAAACTTATCATTTGCGGTTGGCGCAGTAGCTGTGTCTACTTCACCAAACCGCAAATAATAAGTTTGTATTGTTAAATTTGCATCATCAAGTTTGTAGGTACGGAACCCTCGGAGCGCGAGTCCAACTCGCACTTGACCTGTTTTAAAAAAAAAATTGTCCCTAGAGACTACAAAAGAGCTTTAGTCCCGATGTGCAGAGACTAAAGTAACATTTTAAGAGCATGAGAAGTGAAAAGTCTATTTACATGTAATTTCTTGTAATTTATTGCAAACTTTATAACTTGAGAAGAAGAACTTAGATATTCGTCTATAGTATTTCATTATTATTAGATATAACTATAAAAACCGACTCTGTGACCATATTGCCATACGATTAAATAAAATAACTTGAGGTAAATACAGTTAATCAATAACCTTGTATTTACGTTATGATTTCCTTCTTCCTATTCGTAGGCCGAAACTATGGGGAGCTGAAGGCCCCCGCTGAAGAGTGAACTGACCTCGATCCCGTCGCTGGAGGACTCCAGTAACTCGTAGAAAACCGAGAGGAACAGTTTGTTCATGAGCTGAGGCCGCAGCTCCGCCACCTCGGCCACGTTCCCGAGCAGACCCATCATGTTTCGCAGCAGCTCCTCTTTGTCCGGGAAACTCTGAAACATTTTGGAAATCTATAAGAGACGAGAAATAGATGATTGACCCTAATATGTTTATTTTGACAAACGACATGTTGTCGACGGTTGAACCACTTGTTAACCAGCAAGATCAATATGCATATTTTCAAGTGTGGCCCGTAAGTCTAGGCTGCATCTAGAAGTTAACGTCCGTTAAATTTAACGCGTGATTTTCGAAATGGAGAATATGACGTTTCTGTATGGAATGTCATCTCACGTTAAAATAAACATATAGTCACAATCAGATGTATGGAAGCAAACAAGATGATCATAAATATCTGAACACGATTTTAATATCAAGGCGTTAGCCTCCTGAGACCTAGCTGTCAATTTTGTTCGATGAATTTGTAATCTCATGGTATGCAAATATCATCATGATCATTTCAGCCGAAAGACGTCCACTGCTGGACATAGGCCTCCCCCAAGGCGCGCCACTCAGACCGGTCTTGTGCGACCCTATAGTTGTAAATAATTTTTGATTTTGTACTTTATAAAGAACAAGGAGATTCTCTTGAGTCTTGAATACCTATTTAATATTATTGGTATGGGCAAACGAGCGCAGCGCACAGCCCACCTGATGGTAAATGGTCACTGCGGCCCATGGACACCGAAATCCTATGATCCCCTATTAAGAAACCATAAGATCTCGAATGCGCCTGTTGTCACCCTTCTTCTTTGTTTATTGTATTTACTTGTGTAATTGTTTTTTGGTGTTCAATAAAGTGTATTTTTCACAGAACACAGATCGAGATAGAATGCTAAAGTTTACCTACCGCGCGTGGAAAAAAGTAGACAATATGTCCACTTTGCTCGCTTCTAAGCTCAGTACGCTTCCGACCGCCTTCCGCGAGCAACGTCACATCAAAAAAAGAAAATGACTAAGTGTGCCGTAATTAACTGTACAAACAACACCAGCGTTGGTGGAGTTGGTCATCAGGGTGTTACCTATCATCGGTAAGTACTTTCTGTCTTGAAATATCTGTTATTTTTGTGAAAACGATTTATTTTGTAGCTCTTTATTAGTTTTACCAAATTAGTAGCGAATGCCTTGTGTCCAATGCTCGTTTTCCATTGCGGCTTTAATCTGTTGCGCTAAACTTGCGCATATTGAAAACCAGCAATGTAAAAGTAGTCAAGCCAAACTCTCGAGGCGTCGACCAACCGCGTTCCAGGCCGATTTCTCATTATTCTGTCAATAGTGATGTGCACCTGCTAATTTCAATGCCGATTTCATAATCGATTAAAATCAGACAGAAAAATGATAATAAAAATGCATATTATAATGTAGCTATAAAACGTGGTAATAAGTGAACAGCTAGTATTATCAGAAATACTTGAATATACCTACTACTATGAATGGAGTTACACGATCAGTATTTCATTTATCTATTGTTATTACAAGCTTTTATTTAGTTTCACATGTCCCGATGTTTGTTTGATTAGTGTGTTCGTCTGTCTGTAATCAAATCTTGCAAGTTGAATTTGATCCACTTCCCCGTTACCGATTCAGCTGAAATTTTGCATGAATGTGTAAATCGGATGCCAATAATAAGTGTAAGTGTTAAAACATTTTAAAACTATTTCGCATTATTCTGTGGAAACGAATTATCATTTTTTCTGTCGTCTTTTATCGATATGTAAATCGATTAAAAATGCTAAAGATCTTAAATCGTTTAGCCGCTTGACAATCGATGCTGTTAAATCGGAGTCGCTCATTTTTTGTTGCCCATCACTAAATTACTCTCGTGACGTCATCGTAGCGACGCAAAATGTTACACGCTTGGTTCCCATACAAATGGACGAACAACCGTACTCTATAGTATCTGATCTCTGTGGTATTTTTATTGTATTGTATTGCGTTGCCTACCTGCGGCCTAAAATGAAATGTTCTGTGCTACCTGTCTTTAAATAATAATAAAAAAACATCTTTCGAACACCTGTTTCAAACTTCCGATTTTAGGTACGCGCATTGTTGTGCCGCATTAGTATTCTGTCATTAGTACGAGAAACATATATTTACTCACTAGTTTCTGCCCGCGACTTCGTCCGCGTGGAATTAATGGTGGAACTATTTATCCCGGGAAATGTGTTTTTCCGGGATAAATAGTAGCCTATATGTTGACCAGTGTTATAAACTACCCCCATAAATTTTGTTGCAATCCGACCAGTACTTTTAGAGTTAATTCCGGACATACATACATACATACAGTATTTTTTTCTAAAAATCGTTTTTTCTTTTCAGTATATTTTATATAGTCCCATCGACTTAATAGTTTATTTTAATTTTCAAGTTACAGACACAACTTCTTCAACAGACTTATTATTAGTAGTATAGATTAGTTAGTACTTAGTAATATAGATTAAGAACTTTTACCAGCGACTTCGTCTGCAAAAACTTGTACTAAATTCAAATTCAATCATTTATTCAGCAAATTGGCCAAATAGGGGCACTTTTACAAGTGAGAAAAAGAATTTACCAAACTTTGCCCATGCCCTCGAAATTAGACCAAAGTGTGTACATGCACGCTGTCATACTCTCAAAAGTTAGTGCAAAAAGCTAAAAAATATAATTACGATAAAATATAAAATAATTGCTAATAAATACTAAATATCACAATAAAAAGTAGCCTATAGCTTATTCCAAGTTACAAACTATATGTTTGCCAAATGTCATGCAAATTGCTTGAGCTTTTTTAGCGTGATTGAGTAACAAACATCCAAACTTTCAGCTTTATTATATTAGTAAGATATAACTATTTAATCTTGTACTTTCTGTACCAAGGAACCTTCCGAAGTTATACCACATCCGTGATTTTGTGAAGATATAAGACATAGTTCAGCGTTAGTTCCTAAATATACTATGTGCTTCGTTGCCCGATTACTACTTTACGAGTATATCTTATCTACCTACAGATTTTGCACCTTTTACTTAAGAAAAAATCCGTGAATAGTCCCTGGCACGGACCTTAACGACTGAAGGGCCAATAAGCGTGCGCGCAGGACAATTCGCCCGCAGCTCCCCGCGCCCCTCTGCCGATGAGACCTTATTTTGGACTTTGCGCATCGAAGGCCACCGCTCAAGTTAGTTGCCGACGCCTGTACTTCTGTTTTTGTTGCCTTTCCCTTAAATCTAGTGTGCGGGCTCACAAGTGACCTCACCTTGAGGCAGGCGAGGAAGAACTCCATGCCGCGGTTCTCGAGGAACCGCTGGCAGTTCTGCGGCGTTTCGTCGGTCACGTTCCACATGGTGGACCAGGCCACCTCCAGCACGTCGTCGCACAGCCGCCGCTCCAGCCGGTCCGCGATCAAATTCAGCATTTTCTGTAACGCCACGAAAGCGCCTAGTAAATAAGTAAGAAAATGGGATGGCAACGAGCACACAGGCTACCACCTAATGGTAAGCGGACACTGTAGCCAATGGACACTTAAGACATCTTATATAAGATCTCGAATGCGTTGCCCACCCTGAGGCCTAAGATGGAATGCTCTGTGCCAGCAATTAAATTATAATTTGAACGTCGGTTTCCGCGACTCCGTCCGCCCGTTACTAAGTTAAGGTCGCAACTCCGAGCTGAATATTGAGCTAAATAATGATTCTAAAACCATATTTGTAACACCAATGGATTTGTAGTTATTAAGGTACAAAAGCCACTACAGCAACTACAAACTACCACTGTAACCGAAATTTGTGGCGTAAAAGGCTTGCATCGCTCTTTATCTAACTTCATAACGAGAGATAAAAACAAAACAAGCCTCGGATGACACTACTCGCCTCAGATGTACTTAATGTAATGCAAACAAAATATACGCAACAGTGACAGTTCACTTCACTTATGTCCGTCGAGAATTTCAAATTTGCCCATGTGACACGCTGCGGACGTTTCTTATTCCCCACCACTGACTGCACATAGCGAATATATATGCACGCAAGACAAGACTGAATATGTATCACCGTGAGCTATATCATTGGACTCATCGTGCATTCCATCAAGTGACACAGAGGACAATAATTGGGCAGTCATGAAGATTAAAACTCGTAAACAAATTCAGGATTGCAACAGCGTTCATAGTACATAACGATGAAAGGTTCCTACAGATTTATTATATTATAGGAGTAGGATATGAGACTATTTTCTTTTTATCGTTTGTCGGAAAGATTTGACAAATCTAAATTAATCTGGAAACTACATGTTAATATTTTATTTCATTCAGTTTATAGTAGGTAGTAAATTTAAATAAAAAAATAAAACCACCTTCAAACTTCGTCAGACTGCGATGTCAATGTCAAGTTTACTATATGATTATCATTACTTTGGGTCGGTTAACTTGACACCAAAAACATTTTAATAAATTGTTTTTGCTACAGTTTCTAAGCATTACTATAAAAAGACATAAGTAACTCTGTAGTCTTCGAAATTGACACCAAAATCAACTACGTACTAGCGAATTCGAGGAGTTCTCTCATGGATCCCACCATCAGAACTGAACCAAAATAATATGGGACCGACTTGGAAAAGCCACCTTTCGAATAAAAAAGAATCATCGAAACCGGTTCAAGATTACTTTTTACTTTCGGTGAACATACATAAAAAAATGAAAATTAAAAAAAAAGAACCGACAAATTGAGAACCTCCTCCTTTTTTTGAAGTCGGTTAATTAGGCTGCGTTTCCAGAGATGAGCGAGGGTGCGTTGCGAGGGATGTGTTTTTCATCAACCAATAGAAACACTTCATTTGTTTACAGCGGAGCGAGGATAGGTAACTTGAAGTGTTCCTATTGAAAAACACATCCTTCGCAACGCATGCTTACACATTACAAACAAAATATCGTCGTGAGACATCGTATCGTGATATACAATGAACGAGTACCATGTTATTTACAGCGCACAAACTATTTTCTACTTTTCTGCGCACATGTGTGGGTCAACTAATAGGGATGACGACAGGGTGAAGAAATCGAAATTCTAATTAGTCCGTCAGTCAGGGAATACAAAAATATTAGACACGTATTTTTTGTTTTATCAAATTAACAAAGAATGACTAAGTTAAAACGCATTAAAGTTGGAGAGTGGGGGCTAACTACGTCACCGTTAGGTATAAATCGTACCTAACCGTGACGTCACGCGACCTTTCAACTCCATATAAGTTTGATTAAAGAAAAAATACGTGTCCAATACTTTTCGATAATCTTCCTGATAGACTAAGGAAAAAAAAGTTGTCGTCTCCCCTATTCATGTCTGACACCTCATTACATTTTCACTTGAGCCTTAATAATAAGACTAACCAGGAAAGAGCACGGGGGTGTATCTATAATACTCATGTATACATATTTATTATTTGGTGTCTCAATAACGCTAAAATATATCCTCGTGTATTGTTGAATTTTTCCCCGTTACGCATTGGCAACGTGACCCCAGAGAAAGACTTCAAATTGACGTTAAATATAGAAACTTAATACGTAACTTGTTGTGAAAGTTTAGTTTTTTTTTAAGATCTTAATGCTACGCCCCAATAGGGTCCATGTAAAGCGACAACCTAAATAATGTACCTAACATCTTGTAAACCATGGAAGCAATAAAGAAATATTAAATATGAAAATATGAAAGTATACGAAAATCTTTCAGAATTAAGTACAATACTTGTTATTGTGCTCGTTTATAAATAACTCTCTTTCGGTGACGTTATTTAGAATCCATCGAGACGGCGAGTGGGCGAATGTCTGACACCCCTTAATCGATTAAATAGTTACTTGGTGTAAAAATAAAAATCAGAAAAACATTTTCCTACCACACATTTTTATTATAGAACCACGTCCTGCAATTAGGACTGATTTCAAATTCATTATTCAGATTTGTTAGAGAACTCTTGTGGAGTCTCCATTAGATATTATCTGAAATCTAAACCAACAAGAGCATCATCATGAACTAATGATTAGAGTATCATAAAGTTTCCAACCCTGAGCCTGAGGTGAAATAACTCTTAGCGAGTAAGAGACCACCTGGACGGACCTAGCTACAAAAAAATATCTTAGGAACTCAATACAAAAACGTAATATAGTTTAGGCTAGCCTAACTGTAAATAAAACGGATTATAATTTGTAAAATCAGTTACAAGAGTTGTTGAATTTGTCCTGTGGCGAAGCGCTTAAGTCGTTGATGCAGAATCTATTATTGCTTAATCCACGCGCCTTATAAGTTGTGTTAATCTGTATCTGGGTAGGTAAATAAATTTATGGAAATGGCAGGGTCCAGGGCATGATATTGCTGCAATGTGAACCATTCATTAATATTTCAATGGGTATTTTGAAAACAGTGCATATTATTTAGAAATGTTTCTATACTTTTGAACTAAGACATAGAAAGTTGAGTTATTATGGGACACAATAGTTATGTAAAATGTTCGCAATGCAAGTTATCAATTGCCTAAGTGAATTGTAACATTTCGATTAATTTATTTGCAAAAATCATTACATAAGCCATAATCAACATCAAAGACATAAGCCTCCCTCGAGGCTCACCACTCAGACCTGAACTGTCGGAAAGCCTACAATGTCCTCGATGGAGCGACGAGGCGAGCGAGTTGCGTGGGTTTGAGTGGGATAAGACCAGACATATACCTAACAATCAATAAGAAGAAGAACAATCACCTTTTCAGTAAGAACTCTAGACAACAAAGCAAACAAGCCTAGACTGGACATTTCCATCAATATTTTTCAGCCTCTACACGCTAAATACTCCGTCATCAGATCTCGATTAGCTTGATGGTATCTTATGTAATTTAACGTCACCCTTGGCCGTAAAGTGGGATTTCCGGGGAGAAAATCTCACTTCCTGGCCAAGGCAAGATGTAAAACTTTAGACAAACCATGGGCGGTAAATCGTAAAGCCCCATATCGCATATTTATGGCCCTCACATTCGGGACAATAACGAATTCACCGTCATAGCTCTGTAATGTACTATTACATTGCCATAAAACTAGCAGGTATGTCATCTTTTGAATCAAATACCAGGAAATGAGCTTAAATTGAAATAAACTCGTGTAAAAATAAGTAAAATTTATAATAAAGTGCTGGTTATTTATTTTTTCGAAGCAACTTTGTTCTCAAAAAACATCGTGATATTTTATTAAAGAAAGATTTATGAGCGTAAAGGCAGATATCTCCAGAAAATATGTTAAATTTGGCGATTTGTAAACATAATATGTGGTTAATCTATTATGGATGACTGTGTGGATAACATTATAAATAACCGATATCCTTCCGTCCGATCCTTTAAATTGGGCTAAAACTTATACATAGATTCATAAACTCGCGCCAGTTTCCCGTTGGGATAGGTACACAAAGACCATCCAACGAACGCCACCAGATTTTGTCCTCCATATCCAATCATATCCTCATTCAAGCTCGTCGGTTTCAAGTACTTATTAACTACATATATAAAACGTTTAAATTTCATGTATTTACGAATTTAATATCAATTACAACTGGCTGAAATGACTACTGCGGTGGCGATATTATTCTTTCGCATAGCTTTAGTGAAAAAATCTAATTTCGCATAGCAATATGAAAATTACAATGAGATTAAGTAATTATTCAGATTCCGTAATTTATGATTTTAATTTCTAATTAATTTAATTCTATTACCTTCGCTTTGCTGCACACAAGTTGATGTTTTAAAGAAAAAAAGAACAAAGAATTAAATTTTTCCAGCATATGTGCACTTACTGAAACTACGAAATACTACCTTTAAATGTCGAATTACCCCATAAATCGATTTTGATGGATTCCTCTACAAAGATAAAATAACTTCGGAATAGGTTGCATTTTGGTGTATTTATCCTATGATGATGATGCGAGCCGTGGTGGCCTAGTGGTTCGACCTCCGCGTCGCATGCAGAGGGTCGGGGGTTCGAATCCGGCTCGTACCTCTAAGTTTTCTTAAGTGCGATATTTAATTTGTATTCACCAGTGAGGTTTTCGGCGAAAGAAAACGTCGTGAGGAAACCTTCACGCATTTGCGAAGTAATTCAAGGATGTGTGTGAGGTCCCCAATTCGCACTGGGCCTGCGTGAGGACTATAACCCAAACCCTCTCGTGATGAGAGGATGCCTGTGCCCAGCAGTGGGACGTAAATAGGCTGTTGTGGTGGATGATGATTCGGGGGAGTCGCAGGGAGGGGCCATATGAATAAATTAAAAAAAAAACGCTCCGAAATTTAGTAATCATAATAGAGTAGAACCAAATTGTAAGGTGTGAAATTTGAACGTTGTGCAAGACTTATTGACAATATACGAATTATACAAAAAAAAACTCAGACATGTTTAACTGTTTTAAGGTATTGCAGCACACAAACTCACCTTATGATGTGATTTCAATTTCACAAACTCTTGAACACACAATAAGAGTAGGCCTCTTAAGGAATCAGAAACCACACTTCTCAGAGCCACCATCAAACAAAATTTTCAAAAATTACTATTAAATACTGACCCGTATAGCCCCATTGTTGCCTAGGAACTGCTTCTGCGTGCCATCCACCTGACAGGCCAGGGAGTTGAGTAGATAGATTGCTATGCGCTGCACAAAACCCTCCTGGTTCACGTCGGCTACCCCATTTAGCAGGATTTGCACCACGCGTTCATATTCAAACATCTGTAAGATGACATAGCAACTGTTGAAACCTGTGCTATTTATAGAAAACCACTTCTGAATTATAAACTTCAATTGGTTAATAAATAAATTGTGGATAACTAAAGAGATTTGATGATGAGAATTAACCACTTACAACATCCATGGGTATTTTAAACTGGCACAAGGTGAGACATCCATTTCGCATCATAGTGTCGTCACCAAGATGTGCTTCCATGCCATCCAAGAGAGCAGTGATGATTCGTTTCTTCAGTCTAATTCCAATGCGACCTTTCTCCCTCCCTTTCACTATGTAAAACAGTGTGGCACTAGGAGAAAAACAGATTTTTAAACAAAACTGCCCAAAATTCATAACTTATTACAATCATCAAGTGATATTTGTACCTGCCAGATATCTGAATATGTTTCTCAGAAACATGCTGATCCATGGCATCGAGCACAACAGCAAGAGCTCGACCTATGAATGCATTGTTCTCATAGCGGAACAAATAGTAAAGGTCATTGAGTACACGCGTCAGGATTGCAGGGCGCTCCATGTAGGCAGCTGCTGCAGTTAAGATCTGCTCCACATTGGCATCACCAGTTATCTATAGGAGATAAAATGATCATGAAATATTCACATAAATCAAGTATACAGTCAGTTTTATAGGCAAAAGAGGAAGTGTAAGTATTAATATAGATAGTGGTCTACACTGTCAATATTGACTGAGCTGTGAAAATTGATATTTTAGTGAAACACTTATTAGAAGTGATGTAGGGTAGGCATGAATAAAAGCTTTTCATTCTTGTAGTAGTTGAGTGAGACAGTCACCATGAATCAAATGATAATGCAAAAAACTACTTACAATTTTGGCTGGAATGTCATGTCTCTTGCACGCGCCATGGTGAGTTCCATACAGTCCCAAAAATTCTAAGGGACGGTCAACACGGGATGCCAGCCCAGGGATGTCACAGCGCACCTGATTCATTTCTGAGGAGCCTTCACTATTAGAAACCGCAGCAGCCCCAGAACCTGCTAGGTTAGTGCCTGATATATCCAGTGACTCCAGAAGTGTCAAATTATTTATAAGTTTGGTCAAAACTTCATTGGGGTTAAAGTATTTTCCATGTCTGTCATTAGACTGTGATATATCTAGGTGCCTCAGGGTGTGCAAGCTTGCTATCCAGTCTATCACATCTTTAGACCAGTACACACTGTGAAGGATCAGAGATCGCAAGTTCTTTAAATCTCGCAACACCCAGATTGTGCTAGCTGATGTTGTTTTGGAGAGATCTAAGTGTGTCAGATTGGTCAATGATTTTAGTAGCAGCAAAGGAAACACTGCAAGGCCACGGCGGGTGAGCCTCTTTAAATTAGGAGCATCAATTATGTACCCCCTCTGCCTGAAGAGGGTGTCATCTTGGGAGAGAACATATGTGAGCGGACCCACTTTGAGAGAGACTAGGTTCTGGCTGTTGGTGTTGATGATGTCCAGCGAGCCAGGGCTGAGGTATTCGCACTGCACCAGCTCCAGCGCCTGTGGCCGGTGCTCCATGAGGCAGCGGAAGCCCTCATCAGTGATGCGCGAGTTGCGCAGCCGGACCACCGTCAGCCGCGTACGCGTTCGATCACGGAACAAATTCGCTATGTTGTCACTTACTCTGTTACTCTTCTGATACGCCTCCAAAAACTTTTCGCAGATCTCAGAGGGAAGTATCACGTCGTCTTTTAGATTACGCCATCGACTCGTCGGATCCAGTGTCGAAATAATATTTAAATTGTTAACAATGAAGTTCATACTTATATCGAACAGCGAATCTGGAGAGCTGTCGTACAGCGAAAACAACTCCTGTCCCGACGACATCGTCATGGTTGTGTTGAACAATATAGGAACGTGAAGAAGAATTTAAAAAACGGAGAAACGCGAGGCTCTCATTGCCATCGCTGCGTTTCTTTTTGCAAGAACCCTTTAATAGATTTGAATAATCAACATGGGAAACGAAATTAACAGTTGCAATTATAGAAACAGCTAAAATATTGCACGGATGTAGATTTTTCACGATCACAACTGAAATCGCGACGCAACAAAAATGCCAATCTAGTTTTCTAGACTGCTATCTGTCAAGTCCAAAATCTGTTTGGACGAGATTTGGACATTCAATTCAATGAATGGAAAAGAAATGAATTGAGTGAATGGAATCATTAATTATAGCAACACTAAAATATCGAATGGTGCGTTTACATGAACGGCGTTCAAAAGGAAATTCACGGGCGCGTTCACAGGCACAGGCGTGTAAACAAACAGGCTGATTTTGAACGCACTCGTGAACGTGAACGTGATACTGCGTTTACATACACGCGCCCGGGCTCGTAAACGTGCCCGTGAACGTCGTGTTGAACGCCGTTCATGTAAACACAATAAAAGCAGGGTGTTTACACTACCGCGGGCGTGCTAGTCAGTGCAAGGAGGGCAGACGAAGAGGACGTTAATCTCGTGGGGGCTAATTGTTTTGGGTTTCATTTACTTTTATAGGAAAAAGAAACAAAATGATGACGATGATGTTTTTTTTTCAGTTTGCGTCTAAATCCACCCGTACTAATATTATGAATGCGAAATTACAGTTACTTTCGCATTCTGTCTTTCTGTTACCTCTTCACGTTTAAACCTCTGGACCGATTTCAATGAAATTTGATATGGAGATATTTGGTAGGCTTCTTTTTATTTCGGAAAGATACAGTTTTCACGGAAAAGAGATATAGTGTGCCCGTAAGTACTTCTTTTCTCCGTTTGAACTCCTTCATGGGTTTATCGACCTCTCCTAAGCACCTGCAACATTGTTTAAAATTTATGTTGCTTATTTGAGGGGGTCCATATTATTGGTTCTACTTGGTAACACCCCAGGAAATGTAAAATTTTGGTCGTTTGACCATTCCGACAAATTGGCATTGTTAAATTAATTTTATTCGGCAAGTCGTCATCGTCCGTACGCCACAAAGGTGCAAGAGATACTAACGCGACGCCAAAAAACCGCCAGCCGACCGATCGACGGCGTTCACGTTCACGTTCACGAGCGCGTTCAAAATCAACCTGTTTACACATCCGTGCCTGTGAACGGGCCCGTGAATGTCGTTTTGAACGCCGTTTATGTAAACACACCATAACGCCGTCGATCGGTCGGCTGGCGGTTTTTCGTCGTCGCGTTAGTATCGCTTGCACCTTTGTGGCGTACGGACGATGACGACTTGCCGAATAAAATTAATTTAACAATGCCAATTTGTCGGAATGGTCAAACGACCAAAATTTTACATTTCCTGGGGTGTTACCAAGTAGAACCAATAATATGGGGGTCCATATTATTGGTTCAAATAAGCAACATAAATTTTAAAAAAATGTTGCAGATGCTTAGGAGAGCTTGACAAACTCATGAAGGAGTTCAAACGGAGAAAAGAAGTACTTACGGGCACACTATATCTATTTACCGTGGAAACTGCATCTTTCCGACATAAAAAGAAGCCTACCAACTATCTCCATATCAAATTTCATTGAAATCGGTCCAGAGGTTTAAACGTGAAGAGGTAACAGACAGACAGAATGCGAAAGTAACTGTAATTTCGCATTCATAATATTAGTACGGGTGGATTTAGACGCAAACTGAAAAAAAAACATCATCATCATCATTTTGTTTCTTTTTCCTATAAACGTAAATGAAACCCAAAGCAGTTAGCCCCCACGAGATTACCGTCCTCGTCGTCTGCCATTCTTGCAACGACTATAGTACGGTCCAAACGATCGTTCCGGTGGGGTAATAAACCGAGCTGTCAACAAGGATGTAGCTAAAGTCGATATTGCTTGTCGATGAATTACGCTTGCTCGATGATACAGTATATTATACCTAATAACAATATGTAACACCATCGATAATCTGCGAAGGTTGCGACACGCATCCCTACAAGCAGGTAGTAAAAGGGCCGGGGCCGGCCTAATGATTTATGGCCTCACCGGAACGTTCGTTTGGACCGTACTAGTACTGTCCAAACGATCGTTCTGGTGGGGTAATAAACCGAGCTGTCAACAAGGATGTAGCTAAAGTCGATATTGCTTGTCGATGAATTACGCTTGCTCGATGATACAGTATATTATACCTACACAGTATAAATTTACGAGATGATAGTGATACCGACAGTTCCGACGACGAAGACCATGTAAATTAAGTTTATTCTTTAAGTTTGTTTACATTGATTTTTATTATGTTATTTCTTTTAATGTTATTTATTGTAAAAAGATCAAAATGTTTTGTTGTCTTATATTTATTTCGCTTTAATATAATAATGTTACTATAATCTTTACTTGTGTTTTTTTTTTCCTAACAATAAGTTCAAAACTAACATAACTAATTATTATTATAAATATGTAACACCATCGATAGTCTGCGAAGGTTGCGACACGCATCCCTACAAGCAGGTAGTAAAAGGGGCGGGGCCGGCGTAATGATTTATGGCCTCACCGGAACGTTCGTTTGGACCGTACTAGTACGGTCCAAACGATCGTTCCGGTGGGGTAATAAACCGAGCTGTCAACAAGGATGTAGCTAAAGTCGATATTGCTTGTCGATGAATTACACTTGCTCGATGATACAGTATATTATACCTACACAGTATAAATTTACGAGATGATAGTGATACCGACAGTTCCGACGACGAAGACCATGTAAATTAAGTTTATTCTTTAAGTTTATTTACATTGATTTTTATTATGTTATTTCTTTTAATGTTATTTATTGTAAAAAGATCAAAATGTTTTGTTGTCTTATATTTATTTCGCTTTAATATAATAATGTTACTATAATCTTTACTTGTGTTTTTTTTTTCCTAACAATAAGTTCAAAACTAACATAACTAATTATTATTATAAATATGTAACACCATCGATAGTCTGCGAAGGTTGCGACACGCATCCCTACAAGCAGGTAGTAAAAGGGGCGGGGCCGGCGTAATGATTTATGGCCTCACCGGAACGTTCGTTTGGACCGTACTAGTACGGTCCAAACGATCGTTCCGGTGGGGTAATAAACCGAGCTGTCAACAAGGATGTAGCTAAAGTCGATATTGCTTGTCGATGAATTACACTTGCTCGATGATACAGTATATTATACCTACACAGTATAAATTTACGAGATGATAGTGATACCGACAGTTCCGACGACGAAGACCATGTAAATTAAGTTTATTCTTTAAGTTTATTTACATTGATTTTTATTATGTTATTTCTTTTAATGTTATTTATTGTGAAAAGATCAAAATGTTTTGTTGTCTTATATTTATTTCGCTTTAATATAATAATGTTACTATAATCTTTATTTGTGTTTTTTTTCCTAACAATAAGTTCAAAACTAACATAACTAATTATTATTATAAATATGTAACACCATCGATAATCTGCGAAGGTTGCGACACGCATCCCTACAAGCAGGTAGTAAAAGGGGCGGGGCCGGCCTAATGATTTATGGCCTCACCGGAACGTTCGTTTGGACCGTACTAGTACGGTCCAAACGATCGTTCCGGTGGGGTAATAAACCGAGCTGTCAACAAGGATGTAGCTAAAGTCGATATTGCTTGTCGATGAATTACGCTTGCTCGATGATACAGAATATTATACCTACACAGTATAAATTTACGAGATGATAGTGATACTGACAGTTCCGACGACGAAGACCATGTAAATTAAGTTTATTCTTTAAGTTTATTTACATTGATTTTTAGTATGTTATTTCTTTTAATGTTATTTATTGTAAAAAGATCAAAATGTTTTGTTGTCTTATATTTTTTTTCGCTTTGAGATAATAATGTTACTATAATCTTTATTTGTGTTTTTTTTTTCCTAACAATAAGTTCAAAACTAACATAACTAATTATTATTATAAATATGTAACACCATCGATAATCGGCGAAGGTTGCGACACGCATCCCTACAAGCAGGTAGTAAAAGGGGCGGGGCCGGCCTAATGATTTATGGCCTCACCGGAACGTTCGTTTGGACCGTACTTATAGCACGCCCGCGGGCGTGTAAACACCCTGCTTTTGTTGCGTTTACATGAACGGCGTTCAAAACGACGTTCAACGGGCACGTTAAGAGGGTTTATCCTGATAGTTGGCAACGTCGCATATAGCTGTCAAATGTTTCGCTGTTTTTATTGATTTCTCAATATTGCTGAATTAAAAAGGAATATATCATTCTATGGTTGTATGACGCGTCTCGTTTTATATTTGTTGGTTAGGCATTCAAATGATAGGATTACATTAAAATACATGGAAACTGCGATGGAAAGTTTTCAAAAGATATTACTTCCATACTAGTAAAATTTTCGTGTTCCTATGATTACTGTCGCAATCCATACTTAATGTTTTATTCAAACATAGAGCGATAATTCATGTTTTCATTCAGTAATATTCAGAAATTAATGAAAACAGGAAAATATTTGACAGCTTGAAACATTCTAAAAAAGGCCGGCTAGCTGCGGGGTACAGGGTCGTATGGGATCTAGACCTGAGGGCCCGACTCTTCTAAATTTAGTAAGGGGCGCCTTGAAGAGACGGCCACAAACAGTGGTGGTACAGTGAAACACAAATAACTTTAGGTTCTCAGGTTATTTAATGCGGCAAAAGCGGCAAAGGTTATATAAAATATCACAGTTTTGCTGGAGGAGTTGTGTCATGGCTCAGTCAGCGACAACCATAAGTAGCCATCTCCACCATTGAAGCCGGGATTGTTGCTGCAAGGGAAGGCGCACGTGAACTAGTGTGGCTCAAAAGAGTATTCGAACAACTAACTATACTGGAAGGAGTACCCACACTAAAAGTTGATAATGAAGCTGCCATACGCCTTGCCCACAATCCAGAATTTCACAAAAGGACGAAGCATATACGTGTGCGACATTTCTTCGTTATAGAGACTGTACAAGAAGGTCTTGTGGATGTTAAAAGGACAGACACCATCCATCAACTTGCAGATGTGTTTACAAAACCTCTGCCAAGGCCTAGACTTGTGAGGATCAGAGAAGATTTAGGTCTTCAAGATTTATCTATTCAATGAGGGAAAGTGTTGAGGTTGCATATGTATATATAAACTCATTTGTCGTGAAGAAATTCAAAATTAAAAGGAGAAACTTATAAACAATTGAAGGGTCTGTCTGTGAAAAAAACGTGTCGGTGTCAAGTGATGTATTTACCAATTAATAAAATAAAATACTAATAAATACAATAAATAAACGCTAAACATAACGTATTAATAACAAATCTCATCGGTATAGATAGGTACTAAAGATGTATATTAAAGTTCTCATCTTACTCATCCTAAAACATTGCGCGTGTTCCTGCTTACTTACTCCTGGTAAGAATTTTACTTTAATATTAAATACGTAGGCGATATTACGCCATTTTATCAAAGAACCGAATCGAAACGTCATCGCTAAGGGCGCGGTTCCACAGCACCGAATGCATGGACGATCGATTAAACGATTTATTTAATAAATCGAAGAAACTAAAAAAAAACACTCACGACGGCGTGGAATATTATCCTAAAAATATCCTGAAATTAATGGATAAACACTGAAACGAAATAAAAATCTATTTATAATATTGGCTGAAAGAATTACACCAGCAAATCGGAACATATATATATATATATATATATATATATTATATTTACATTTAATCAACCTTTCAATTTCTGAGGGGATATTTCCAACAAAACTAAAGATGGCTAATGTAAAACCGCTACACAAACAAGGTGACAAACTATGCGTTGGTAATTATAGAACGATATCCCTATTACCCACTTTTTCTAAAATCTTTGAAAAAGTTATGGCTAATCGTCTTTGCACCTATTTAAATTTAAATAAAATTATAGCTAAAGAACAGTTTGGATTTCAGAAGGGACTCTCTACGACTGACGCATTGTTAGAACTCACTGATTATGTAACCGAAGCTCTAAATGAACAAGAAAATGTAATTGCTGTTTTTGTAGATCTCTCAAAAGCTTTTGAGCATGTAGATCATAGTATAATGCTTCAAATATTAGACCGATATGGTATTAGAGGTATTATAAATAACTGGTTCGAATCTTATCCCTCTCAACGCGAACAGTATGTCACAGTTTGCTCCCTTGAACAGAAAACTCGTACAATAGTTAATTTAAAATCAAGTTCCACTCGTAATACATCTGGTGTACCTCAAGGTAGTATACTGGGCCCAATCCTTTTCTTACTGTATGTCAACTTTTTACCAAATATATCATCTAACCGTGTTATTATTTTCGCAGATGATGTTTCGATACTCTTTAGATTTAAAAGAAATGAAATTGTTAACTTGAATTCTATCATAGAAGAGTCATTGACTAAAATTGTTAAATGGTTAAAAGTTATGAATCTAACCAGTAAAACATTAGTAAAACGAAAATAATCCATTTTAGAAATATTAAAACGAATACGGCGAGCCTAGACACACATTTAAACAATGTTCCACTCCTTATTGTAAAAGAAACCAAATTTTTGGGTATCATGGTTGATGAAAATTTAAATTGGAAAATACATGTAGATTCTCTTTGTAAGAAACTTAATAGCTTCACTTTTGCTCTACGTAATTTAAGAAGAATATCGACTAAAAAAGCAGCTATGCATTCTTACTACGCTTTCTTCCAGTCCCATGTTATGTTTGGCTTGGTAATTTGGGGTAGTTGTGTCGATTTACAGCGCCTCTTCAAATTACAAAAAAAGTGTGTGCGAATAATTAATGGCTTGAAATCCAGCCGTGAGTCGTGCCGAGAATCTTTCAAAGAATTGGGTTTGCTCAC
The DNA here is from genome assembly GCA_963971205.1 of Aethes cnicana. Taxonomy (NCBI): domain Eukaryota; kingdom Metazoa; phylum Arthropoda; class Insecta; order Lepidoptera; family Tortricidae; genus Aethes; species Aethes cnicana. The sequence continues at coordinate 8,063,358 of OZ020272.1, forward strand.
GCTATCAGCGCTCTATATCATGGAACTCTGCAAACTGGTACGTAGAATGCCATGTAAATTCCCACCAAAAACAAATTTTAACAGTAAAAGATTAAATGACTTATTTTCAAATGACGTGACAGCCCCTTTCGGTAGAACAGCGATGTTCCAGAGATGCCATCGATATGTCGCTGCCAAGCTTTACAACGCTTTACCGGTTTCCATTAAGTCCTTACCAGATACTAAATTCTTGGTTTCTCTAAAAAAGTATCTCATTGAACTTTGCCCGTATAACTTGAGTGAATATTATTACGCAGAATCGAATTTTATACGTTAAGATTATTTGTGAAATCTCCAGTTGCTACACCAAAACGGTAAAATTATATTGAAACTTATTAAATATTGTATATATTTAACCTAATGTACACATACAATTTATGGCAAATAAAGAACTATGAACTATGAACATTTTAGCAGCAAAATACGCCTTTGAGGACGAGGTTGCCAGAGTTAAAAAACCCCAACTTTCAGAGTAAACCCTCTTAACGAGCCCGGGCGAGTGCATGTAAACGCACTAGAATAAGCTGGGCCATGGAGGTAATATTATACATATAAGCACATCTGGAGCGAGTAGGGTTAATTTAGAAACAATAAAATTTGAGCTTAAAACCATGAGATCGAAGGTCCTTTTTGCTCACAATCCAAAACGTGCCCAAATTTTGACGTTAACCTTCTTTTGTCTTTATCTTTCGTCATATGGCATGGGCATAGATAAAAAGAGATACAAGCCTTCTATGCCCCTCACCGACGCGCACCTGTCCCTGTCCCAAAACTTGGTCACAGACATAGTTCCAGCTATTAGTACTACTTCCATGAAATTTGGTCACAGAGGTAGTTCCAGTTATTCGTACTACTTCTATGAGCAAGTCAAATTAAGTCAATGAACACAGACTAGACTAACTAATAAGAGATACTAAATATGAGTTTTCTTTCTTCGTGTTTCCATCTTGTGTGATTGAAATAAAAATAAACTTGAAAGTAAATAAATGTTATTATTATAATCAGAGGACGGTACGCATCGTGCTGAAATTTGCTACTAAAATGAATCGTATTCTGGCTCCATAAATCTCTTTTCAAGGTACATCTTCAAGACAAGCAGAGTATCCTTGAATAAAACTCGTTATTTTGCGCTGTAGGTAACTGCCACCAGAGGTAGGTGCTCCGGTTCCTCCGATCAGTTTGCTCGGTGCTCGTAGATATGATCATAAATCTTTATTGCTTATTCATTACCTACTGGTCTTAAATTCTAGTAAGCAAAGTTAGAAACATGAACCTGCTTGTGTGGGCCTTAAGCGTGGTTATAAGCATTGAAAGCTGTCGAACTGCGGTCGTCGTTGTCAGGGCCGTCGGTGATAATGCCGTGATAATTGCTGTATTAATTTCCATGGGCGTGTACCTATTTCTTCTTCGTCAGTGCATTCTCACCCACCGTAGGGCATACGCCTCCAGATTTTCTCCAAGTGGCCTGGTTGTAAGCCTCTCTTTGCCAAAGAGGTCCTCTGACCGCCACTATGCATCCACTATGTCATTGGACCAGCGTGCTGGTGGTCTGCCGATGCTTTTTTGGAGCGAGGTGTCAAAGTGAAAACACGACTGCTCCATCTATATACTGTTTTTGGCGCCACATATGTCCGGCTCAAGCCCATTTCAGTTTTCCGATGCATTAGCCAATCTATCACTTGTTTGCTGGCTAATCGTTTTGTTTGTTTTTGTTAAACATATTTACAAAATCTAAATATAAGTACCTATATAAAACTCAAAGGTGACTAACTGATCTGTCAACACACAGCTCAAACTACTGGACGGATCAGAATGAAATTTGGCACACTAATATACTCACTCAACAGCAATGAAATGGGGTCACTGTATAGGATTTTCTATACAGTGACCCAATTTCATTGCTGTTGAGTGTAGTTACTATGACATTATGATGTGTAGACATCTGCTAAGAAAGGATTTTTGGAAATACCACTCCTAAGGAGGCGAAAAAGAGGTTGAATAAACATTTGTTTGCTCTAACCTAATTCCATTCTGATGAAGGAGCGGGGAGAAGCGAATACAATCATAAAATGTGTTAGAACTAAATTTCCCTTTCCATATGTTTCATAATGATTATTTGAAGTGTCAATTTGTAGCTGTGGGTATTTTAGTCACCTTTTCGATCATCAAAAATGTATCAGAAGATAGTACATACATGCTACTTTAAGATAGTTACATACATGCAAGAGCTCAGACTCTCATTTTGTAGGTAGGCAAGTTTTGGAAAAGAGAATGGCTGGGAGAGTTTTCAATTATTATTTTTCTTTGTGCATCAGCTAATTGGCTCTTGCAGAGTCGATCTTTGTAGATAGTTCAACTGCATCCATCTTGTCCTATACTTAGGTGGCAGCAACCAACTTTCGGTCAACTTCCTTCAGAGTCGCACATGTTCCACCACAACCACCACATCAGCCTATTTACGTCCTGGTGGGCAATGGGCACAAGCCTCCTCTTATGACGAGATGGTTTGAGCCGTAGTCCCCACGCGAACCCAGTGCACATTGGGGACTTCACACACATCCTTGAAATACTTCGCAGGTTTTCTCACGATGTTTTACTTCACCGAAAAGCTTGGCTGTAAACTCAAGGTTGCGAGCCGGATTCGATACCCCGACCCTCTGCATTAGAGGCGGTAGGACAAAACCACTACGCTACCACGGATACACGAGGTTGCATTTATTTGTCCACCACAACAGAGCGTATTACGTCCCAGCTGCTGGACATAGGCCTCTTCTATTCACGAGAAGGTTAGGGCTATAGTCTCCAGTGCAGATTGGGTACTCGCATCTCCTAGACTTACTTCACTGCTGCGTGCAGGATTCCTCACGATGTTTTCCTTCATCGAAAACCTCAGTGGTAAATGCAAAATTAATTTCACACGTAAGTAAATTCAATGAAAACTGGGGGAATGATGACTAAATTAACAAGAAATCCGTTAGGGAGCCTGATATGTAGTTCATCAATTCATCATCATCATTGTGTCAGCTCAAATGAAGGGTAAGGCATCCGCTGCTACTAATTTTTTTTAATATTTTCTTCATCTACGATCACTTTTTAGACTAAAGAGTATTTGTTAATTGTTAGGTGGCGCGAAAGCTCCTTCCATTGAGGCAGCAATCACTGTGCATTGCATTCCAGTAGCGGTTGGCTAGGTCCAAGATGTTTGACCTTGTCAGCCTCTTATGTTGGATATCCAAGAAGGCAGAGGACATATGGTTTTTCTTCCAGCGATTTTCTCTCTTAACACACTGTGTGCTTGCTCGACTGTAGATTTGTTTTTACCTTAATCCGAACTGATGGTCTGGAATCACTTTGTTTTCTATAAGGATCGGCGTAATTCTTTTCAGTAGAATTTTCTCAAACAATTTTGAGATGGTCGGGAGAAGACTAATCGTACTATACGTATATATGAGGAAAGGTCGTAAGGGGGTTTATCGGGTTTGTGTGTCATGACTTTTTGGAAGAACTTCCACGCTCTGGCAGAAATTAAACGTCCACCCGCCCGTCCACAGCATAGCTCGGAGATTCTTAGTTCTAGAAAGCTGTAATTTGGCATAAATATTTATACCTATTAGTTACGCTGATAAAGTTGTATAATAAAATATTTAAATATTTTTTTAGGGTATCTATCTCCCCTACTCTTAAAGTGGCGATGTAATTTTTTTCTTGCGTACCCCTTGCTGTGGGTTGTCGTTGAATACGTTTAAAAAATAGATCGTGGGTTATAACCATTTTTTGATTAAATGATGCGATTGTGAAATATTAAGCTTTAAATTGCTACTTTTTGTTAGAGCAAATTTTATTTAGCAGGAAAGGGAAAATAACATATTTTGAAGTTTATTTATTCCAAACAACAACTAGAAGTTATAATGATATTAATAATGATATTGTAGCTAGCTACAATTAACCTTTTCTTCTATTATGTAGCTAAAGTCACGTAGGCTCTTGCCTTCTAGTAGGTACGGTAGGTTCTATCACACGCCATTCGACTCTTTATTTGTTTTGTAAATTACGAACGTGCTATACATTATAACATTCTCAAAAATACAAATTTATCTAAGTATTTCATTTTCGAATTGTCGAATGACCAGTAATGGGGTTAGAAAGTTGTAAATATATCATTACAAATAATGTTAATCCACAATATAAATAATGCTAATAAAAATATTTAAGTTTAAACTAAGTAATAAGATTTGTTACATTCATTAAATTAGGTAAATCTCCTAACGCATTTAAATGAAGTCGATATCGGTATAATTATTTGACAGAATACAATACTCTTAGTTGATATTTTCTTGGAGGAAAATAATTCCTGGACTCCAGACCCTGATCGAACTAGAATGGACACTGAGACACTTGAATTTTTTTTTCCGGTTAGCATGGAAGTTACTACATCCTACTTATTTCACTTAAATTACCTATTTCGTAATAGTGGCTGTGAACAGTGCAGTTTATGATGTATCTCAGAAGGGTCATCCTAGATCAACCAAGATGCAGTAGTTATAATTTTAATTGTTGCTAGAATCAAATTTTAGTCGAATTTTGAGTGAACATACCTATCTAGATACAATTTTTATTAAACTAAAAGGTTAGGTACTTATAACTACTTTTTATAAAATCTTTGTTGTTATAGAACAGAACAGATTATTATTTATATAGGTTTTATTAGTATTTATATAGGTACAATTTACAGCCAATAGGTTGTGAGTAGGTATACATTTTAAATCGCATTATATTAAGATAGTAGGATGGATGATGATATCTATAACTTATCTAGCTACTAATTTCTATGTAACCTACCTACTTGTTCAGGAGTAAGTAACAAAAACTACGTTTAATATTTTGCTGTTGAATTTAACTCTTATACTTTAAAATCGGGGGTTATTGCCTTGCTTTCTCAGTGAGCTAAGTCTTTCTCGTGTCATGCTCACATCTAGTTTTCTTCCAATATTTTTCACTTCCACTACAAGTGTGCGCTGGAGACAAACTATCGGCCCAACCTTGGTAGCCAAAAATACTGCCCAACGTCAAAAAGCATTCGGGCGCCCGCGGCCCGTGGTGTCGCTACTCACCAACAGCTCGCCACGAGCTGCCCTGCGGGCAATATTAATATTGTTACAATTACTGTTATTTACGTGCTCGCACACAAACACCGCTCGACGCAAAATATGTAAATACCCAAATCAGTTAGCATCGCCAGTGTTTCTAAAAATACTACTACTTATATACATCTCGGGCCTAAAAATGTCGGAAGTAGCTACTTTTGGTAGTTATACAATATTTGTGCACTAGACCGTCTGAGGCCCCAGCCCAGGCGGGGTCGGGGCAGTACGTAACGTTAGGGCGTAGCACTGAGTTCGAGATGGCGACTTGTGCTCACTGCGGCGAGGCGGCGAGGTCCGCGAGCGAGTGCGGATGGGCGGGCTGGTCGGCGCGCTCGTCGGGCCACTTGACCACGACGTTGGAGCTGGGGGGCAGCGTGACGGGCGGCTCCACCAGCACGGGCAGGCCGCCCTC